>JAALXK010000061.1:0-93727 GCA_012977745.1 Fusarium anguioides
GTTCAAGTACTTCTACAATGATCCAGGTGTTGAGTTGAGCCTTGAACCTGGTCTGACCCCTGTCGAGACCGATCTGCATCCGTCTCAGATTTTTGGGAGGAAAGGCAGGCGAAATGCATCAGCCCGAGCCCTGAAGCATGGCATGGCATTTAACGCGGACTAGCCGTGACTAAGGCAGCCGACGTTATATGATTGGACGCAAATTTAAGAAGCCTCATGCACAAACTGGGGGGGAGGACATTGACGGAACACCATCACACTCGCAGCGGCAGGGGCGTAATCTAATGATGATGACGAGCGATAACGACTCTGCCTGGCTTTTCCTTGCCGATGGAAGACAGCGAGAAGGGGAAAGGGAAAGAGGGAAGGCTGTCGAATATCGTGTCGCCCGATCGATACCCCTCTTGTCCCGTCTGCACTGCAATCGCTCACTCACTCACAGACTGTCATGGTCCCAACAAGGGGCATGATTTTCATAACCTTGCCATTCTCGTGGTCGCTAACCTAACGATGATGGAATGACCAACTGACCAGGCCAGGGGAATATCTACCGTTGTCTTCAAATCTTCACTCAATTCATTCAGTCATTGCACTAGGACTAGGACTAGGGGGTGCTGTTATTTATTTTGAATTCGAGGTTACATTCATCCATTCACCATTCAATATCCGCCATGGCCCAAACGGGTTCAAGGACCTTCAAATGCTCACAGCAAACCCCTGCTTGTCCGAGCATTCAAGGTCCACAATCCGCAGGTCCAGGACCCTTGCTCAACGAATCGATTGGCTGCCATCCTACCATCTTCAAGGTACCAGTACTTTTAGATCATGCCCGCTGTTTCTTTCTCCTAACGATTGTTAGAGAGTCCATTTCTGTCTGTTTTTCCATCCTTCGACCTGGCGTTCGCTAGCGCCAGTTCCATTTCAAACCCGCCGTTCAGTGGGTTAGCTCCCTTCGACCCAAATGCATCTCGGTAATGCGCCAGTACCACTCGATATTCTGTGTTTTCTCGATCCGACACTCTGTTACTTGGCCGGATCGCGGCCATGGTGCGGACCTTAATAACCAGTGGCTTTATTTGATCACCGTTTCTCAATTTATCAGCCACTTTCATCTCTATCCATTGGAGACTTTATGTTATCCGTCGATTGGGAAAAGCTTATGGTTCTGTACCTCCAAACCCAATAAACCCCAGTCAGCCCCGTGCCTAGCTCCCCGTAAAGGACCCGTAGCTCCATTGTGAGCAATGTCGCTTTATTCTTGGCGTTTTAAGGGTACCTCGACAAGGTCTCCGTACCCTTCCATCCAATCCATCCACCATCCTTGCGGCACCCCAGCTAATTCAAGCTAGCAGAAACGGGGAGAGCCACAGACACAACGACCTGATCCTGTGCTAGCTTAGCCTAGCCTGGTGGTGCCTGTGCCTACCTTGCGCAGGAGCAGCATTGAATCTCAGGCGGGCTGCTGGGCTGGCCTGGGACGGGAGTGACCTACAGGGGCGGCAGAGGAGGAAGGTACGTACCCACTCATCACCGCCCCGACTGGAACCTTGAATTTCATCTTTCTTTTGCATCTTCACTCAACTTTCCTTGGGCAAACCCCATAAACAATATCGAATAACCCGCCTCTGTCTCAATTCCAGGTTGGCTTTGTGAGAGCCCATCCAACACTGCTACGAATTCCGCTTCACATCACCTGCTGCGACTCTTGAGCGTATCTGCGCCTTTTGCGGCGCCCTCTGGACCATGGTCGCTAAGGAATTCCTCGACTCAGATAGAGTCAACTTTCTCGTTTGGAGGTTCGTCGCTGCTCTACGCCCTCGACTCGCGATTGCCGCACCAGTTTTCTTTTTTTTTCCTCTCGCGGCGATTTTTGGCCTCTGTGAACTTTTTGCTGACCACGCATCTCTGCTCGCCTGCAGATTTCTTCTTGAAGGCAGTATGTAGCACCTTTACGCGCTCACAGCGCCACAGCAAATCTAACCTGACTTTCTCCCAGATTATCGAGAGACTGCAGCCAAATTTCAAAAGGAATGGCACGTCAAGCAGCCTCACAGAGAATTTACCTTTGCGCGCCACGTCAAGAGTCACGCATTGGTCTCAGTCATTAATCGTGGTCTTGTTTATCACGCGCTTGAGCGTGAGCATGCACGCAAGCTGGTAAGTGATTTCTGAATTATGCGTTGCTTCCTACGAGAGTTCTGGCGCTGCGCCTGTTCCCCCACCTATCGCATCGACGCGAGGTGGGCTGTACTTTTGACAAGGCCAAACTTCCAAAACGGTCAGAGGCTGACAGAATTCACCATGTGCAGCTGCCTCAGGATGCAGCAGCGGAAGCAGCCGAGGCGCTGCAGGTTGGCATTTTTGGACCTTTGGACGCGCATCCGCAGGGAAGAATTGAGGAGGAAGAAGAGGAGGACGCCGAAGGAGAAGAAATTATTGAGGAGGAGATTTCAAGGAAACGACCCCATCAATTATCGAATGGATCACCAGCAAAACGGCAACGGTTAAGCAATGGATTGGAGAGCGGCCCTGATGCACAAGCTGTAGTATCAGTACCGGCATCAGCACCAACAACGTCAGTACCAGGAACAGAACCTACAGCAGCACCGGCATCAGTAACTACGCCTATGGAAATCGACAACCAACCCGACAACCATGCATATCCTTCGCCTCTCGAGGGCGAGCAAGCACCAGAGCAAATAGTGCGAACTGACGGTCCCGAACAGGGCACACAGGTAGAGAAGGTCGAGGAGCTGGCCCCAGAGACGACCTTTATCCGACTGGTATACGACGGGCAGAATCACATCCAACGCGACACTACGCCATCACCTTCCTCGCCATCTGCTGGTCAGGACAACGCTCCCATCCTTTTGCGGTGCGAGTGGAGCCCCAACGATGCGTCAATCCTCGCGGCTGGTGGCACGGATGCGCTAGCCCGTCTTTGGACTGTTCCCCCTCGTGCGGGCCCCATTGAGCAAGATCACGTGTCACCCCAAAGCATCCCATTGATCGACCGTGACGTACCCCGCGATACAATGGCAACGGCCCTGTCGTGGACCTCAGATGGAAGTGCAATCGCCATAGCCACAGATTCGAAGAACCAGGCATCAATCAATGTATGGTCACCTGAAGGCGCACATTTACAGTCGATGGAAGTGTCGGAACCACCAATCATAAAGCTATTATGGAACCCCAACAATACAGCTCTCCTCGCCATCTCGCCGGATAAGGGCGGTACTCTTGTCACTGTTCACTACCCGCCCGCTGGAAACTCACTATCATATGTCCTCCCGGACCACAACATCGAGGTCACGCCTTTCGATGCCGCATGGACCGGGGAAGCCGAATTCTTGCTTTGTGGTGGTGACTTAATGTTATGTCTCCAATGTACAGACAGCACGATAGTCCAGAGCAGGAAGTTTGAGACAAAGGAAGACGACATCTTTTCACAGGTTCTTTTTGATGGTCCCTCTCGACTGGCAGCCACGTCCAGTGACAAGGGCACACTTGATGTAAGATTATGCACTATTTTGACTTGTTAACAAATATGCTGACTGGTTTAGCTCTGGGATGAAAATGGACAGAGGAGGTCAATTTCGGCACACCAAGGCGCCATTACTACAATGCAATGGCAACCATTGCCCAATGGCCAACTTGAATCGAGCGATGAGCGGCTTATTGCCACTGGAGGCGACGACTGTGCGATACTTATCTGGAATGCTAAAATGCCCGAAAGTAAACCTAAGTGCTTCCTGACCATGGATTCGCCCATCATGAGACTCGCTTTCACGCCAGACGGTGCTTTTATCGCCGGCGCGACGTCGACGCAGGTCTTGATTTGGAAAGTTGGAAGTTATGCTGTACCTCGAGCAAGCTGGAGTCGGCCCGTACATCCAGGTTGGCTCAGTCCCAAGGCCAGTGCTGAGTCTGATGAAGAAGATGAGCACTGCTTGTGCTGGGATGCCCATGGTCAGAAGCTGGCTTATGGCTCGAATAGTCGGGTGAGTAGTTGTTTATTACTAAAGATTCAGTGACACTCTGCTAACATCTGACCAGCTTGCTATCATTAACTTCCGAAGATGATGATGGGGGGGGCGCACTAAAGCAATAAAATCTGCGACATGCTCATCCAATAGGATCTATATGTGCAAGGAAAGACAAGACGAAAGCGTGCGTGCGCAGAGACTACCAGCATCTGCGACTTGTTCAAGTATGGCTGTACTGCGAAATGGACATGTCCCGAAGCCCTAAATATCTACGCTCGTTTAGACATGGTTGGGACAGCCAACTGTATGAAAATGCGATGCTCACAACGGCTCTTTCTTGTATAACACGACGACGAACTACGACCGGCTGGCTACGAGGATAACAAGCCCATTCATTCACATATATACACCATGATCTGGGTACCTCTACACACGAACACTTTGTTGATGAAGGAACATGGATAGATGTTATAGGAGTACAATCGACCTGGCTTTATTGCATTGCCTTTTTTTCCTCTTTGTCTTTTATGGGTTGGGGTTCCGAGGCTGGGCGGGTTACCATGGGCGGCCAATATATTGAAGGCAAGCAAAGTACTGGGGATGTCATTTGACGTGAGTTTTGGGTGCTTGGGCTACCCGTCGTTCTTGGTCTTTAAGAGTGTGCTTTTGCAATATTTGTACGATTATATACCATTTGGGGGATGAAATGGCGCAGAAAAACGCAAGGGGCTTGCTTTGACACACGGGGAGTTAGTTGGGGTTGGTTTTGGCCAAAGCCGACGGCCGATATCAATATAGCAATAGTTTCAATGTAAAATAAATACCCTGTCACTAATGATCGTATGGAAGCTGTGTGCAAAGAGGCTGGATAGTCGAGTAAATCTCTGCCTTCTCTAACAAGGAAATACACCCATGACATTAACTGACGATAAGTGCCATCTGCATGTATTTAATAATAGTTGGCTGCCTTGTCGAACCACATGCTCATTAAATACGAAGCAAAGCCAATCTCGCTCGATGTGACGTACTATCGGAAGCATGAAAGAGGCGCGCTGAGATGACATGCAGGAGTATTCGTACATTAAACGAATAAGGTGATATATTCCCGACTGGTCTGAAATGAAACTGATGGTGTCTGAAAACATGGCAGAGAATGGTGATAGGGTAGGTATACGAGAAGCCATAGCGTCAACGGTTCAAAATGTCTAAACCTCTAATTGTATGCTTATCTCGACTCGATGAATGTCGAACAAACGCTAATCAAGACTTTGAGTGGCGAGATCTCCAGCTGTAGATTGTTGAGGCTCAGCAGAACAAAGAACCTGCTGTGGGCGTCTGTATCAGGCATTGCAGATCTCAATACCCCCTCTCTGGCTTGAGTAGTCATATGTGACAGAGGGTGATGATTGGAAGCGATATTGTAGACTGAGACACCATGCACTATTCGCCTTGCATGTCTCAGCCTCAGCTGTAAGAACAGATCATTGTTGGAGGCGTTTGCCTTTGTTGCTTGGCGTTGGTTGCATGATCTTGAGAAGAGAATACGAGACTCTTTATATAACGGCTAGATCAATCTTTATGTTGAGTTTCCTTATATAAGTTGTCCTCTAATGTTATGGTCTTGTAATCCAATTGATGGTACTGTAAACTTTACGGTATCACCGAGAGTCATAATGATAGTCTACAGGCCAGACCAAACCAGCAAACCAAAATATGCCGTCCCCACAAAGTACTAAAGTTCGTTCGCCCGTTTTTCCATTTCCCTTCGAGGCCATGTGCATTTGCTTGTTCCCTGCATTAGCTCTTCTCTCTCTTTTCTCTATTAAGCCCATTTTCACTTTTCCAAGGTTATTTATGTAAGTAGTAATTGTAAATGATGCGGGCCCCGCTTCCATTGGAGGGGGGCTGCCTTTTTCAAGTCAAGGGCTCTTTGAATTGATCAGTTTTGAGTATTGGATGAATGACTCGAAAAGTGTAAGCAATCACTTTTTTTTCTCTCTCTTTGGGTTTCCCCTTCCTTTGCTCTTGTTTATATATAAAGACCGAACCAATTCGTTGTTTGACTATTAATCTTTAGCCCAAACACACTCGGCACGAAGCAAATAACAAACAGCCTCATCCCAACTAAATCTAAATCTCCGACCACAACACTACTATCACAAACCAGCCATGGTCATGTCCTCCTCAACACCAAAAACACATCACCAACCAAATCGCTCCTCAGAATGGACCGATGAAATGCGCGATAAGCAATCCCGTGGAAAGAACCCCTACAGCGAGGAAAGCGACGCGAGTGATGCTGAGCCAATGCGTCTCGGAACACAGTAGGTCTCTCCCTCCACTTCTCATCATCGAGACTAATGAGTACAGCGGCATCCATGATTCACACTTGGAGAGGGAACGAAGAGGAGAAGCCATGTATGTCCTAGATAATCCAGTGGCTCTAATGGCACATGCACAAGCCAGCGGCGACGTACGTATCCCTTCATCTCACTGCGTAACTGATGCTAAAACACCACCCACAGAGCATCGCTGGTCAACGCCTTCGCTTCATGCGCCAATTATGTGGCTTCGATGATAAACACGACGATGTTACTTCTTCGGCTTCTTCGGCGCGAAATAAGCAGAATCGCCGGATCAGCGACCGGGTTTCTCGATAGTTCTGAGGTCTTATTGACGGCAGCATTAATCTTATGGAGCTATGTTAGCAAACCGGCCCTCGCGATCCTTTTCATAATGACTTTTACGACTTTCAGATAATTCAATAAAATTGTAAAGCTTATTCAGTAGCTGGCTAGCTACTACGGCACAACCTTACCGTTGAAACGAATGCAACCGAATGTAATAAATACTGGCATTTTGCCTGTTCTAATTTTCGTTATAGTATAGTGCTAATATCTACCATAGACACGTATAGATGTGTATGTGTCCATCTGTGTACGCCCCCCATAGGTACTTGTCCAATTCCACCGTCTTGTATGTCCGAGACTTCGCTAATCAACAGGTCGAAAACAATATCAAGATGAATATGTGGTAGCCTAATCCAATCATAAAAGCAGCTGAGAAAGAAATCCAATGGTCAAACCAATGTGCCCAGATAAAACGCCGGCAAATGCTGTATCAGAGATGTGAAATTCGTCTCTCTGTACCAAAATTCTAAGCATATCTCATACTGCGCGTTCTTTGCTGCTGCCACCCATTGTTGTTATTAATGGGAGCATACGTGTAACCGCCGTTGTAACCTTGTGGGTTGGGACCAGGACCTCGAGGATATCCTGGCCAGGCACCCATAGGTGGTTGCTTGGCCATTTTGCGACGGGCCATGCGTCGTCGAATGCAGTTGAAGCAGCAGCAAGACACGGACAAGAGCAGGAGTGCTGCAAGAACGGCTCCAACGGGAATGGCGATGTTCTTGTTGTTCTTGAACCAGTTCGTGATCTCCTTCCACGTTGAGGCGCCCTTACAGTTACCATTCTCACATCGACCGCCGCCACCACAAGGTGTACCATCGAGGAAGTTCTGGTTTCGCTGTGTGCAGAAGCCATCACCCAACTGACAAGACAGGAGACAGCTGTTGGTGCAAGCCTTGACATTGGAGGATGTCGTGTTCTGGTAGTTGGCTCGGCACTGCTCATCTCGCGATGTACACTGACCTGATGCGCACTCAAGGCCATCACCGCAGCCTGTGCCATCGTCGCTGTGCTTATCCTTGGGGCACATTGCGTTGTCTCCTGTACACTTCTCCTCTGGATCGCAAGGCCCTGTGCTCGATCGACAGACGGTTCCTGAAGACGCAAACTTGCATTCATCCGTACAACACTCTTCGTTAGAATTGTCGCACTCAGCCTTGCCCTTGAATTTGCATGTCTTGGCGTCACAGCAAGGGTTATTGCCACAACTGCTCTCTCCACCACAGTCGCAATCCTCGCCCTCTTCGACGATTCCGTTACCGCATTGCTGGCCTGAAATAGTCTTGATGTTTTTGTTATCGGTGAGACACTGAGTGTTGACATTACGCTTGAAGCCTGAGCAGATGTTTCCGATAGTGCAAGGTGAGAATTCACTAATTCCCTGCTTGGAGGACGGGTTCATGATATAATCACCCTTGGCGTCACAGGAACTCTTACTCAAGGGACAACACGACTGGGCGTCAGAGGAAACTGGGCAAGTAGAAGACATGCAATCGTGGACAGCGCCGAAAGTATGTCCTGTCTCGTGAGCAAACACCTGCCACTCTGCCGGAGTTCTGACCACAACGTTGGCTCCAGCAACTGTCTCATTACGACCTCCAGTGTTGGAGTTGGCTGAAGCACCAGGGCGGCAAAGCTGGCCCAACCAAGCAAGGCCAACAGCAGAGTCGGTGTTGCAGGTACTCAGAAGAGTCCAGTAAGCGTTGGTGTCTTCATTCTGTCCACGCCAGGCAGAAAACAAATTCAAACGGTCAGACAACTGGACGTCCTTGGAACACTTTTGGTTCCAAGGAGCGGTTTCTGACGGGCTGCCTGGGCATGATGCATTACTGATGGTGAGATTCTGGATACCCAGAGTGATGTTGAAAGATTTCTCGTAAACCTCGGAAGCATCGTTGACCATCTTGATGACATTCTTCCTCAAAGCTTCGGTGGAGTTGAAGACTGCAGTGTATTCACAATCAGTTGCAATTCCGAGAAGAGCAACCCTTCGGCTGGTAGGGCAACCGTTGACAGACCCAATTGTCGCCTCAAGATTAACACTGGTACCGTCGTTACCTGTTCCTGTGTCGATAGACTGGCGACCGAAAAGAGATTTGGTGTTTGCTGCACCAAATGTATCAAAGTCCTGGAGCTCGTGAAACTTGCTGTTGAAACCCAATGTGTCAGAGTTGCAGAGGGCAGCCGAAGCCTCGCGCCTCTTCAGCTCGCTGGGGGTAAAAGACATAATATCAGAGTCTCGCCAAACAACCATAACGTCGTCGCTCGCCTCCTTGGCTGATAAGGATGGGTCGTCTTCATGTCGGACCTGCTGGTAGTTGGTTCCGGTTGAGATATGGTGGTGGTTGCCGTCGATTCGGAGAGTGCCTTCGAAAACAGGTTCCTTGCCATCGCGATGCATTGTTATTCTTGCCCAACCAGCATTTGTCCAACCTTCTCTTCCAATGCGCTGAACAAACGCTGTACCCTTGAAAACCTTGTCATCCTCTCGCTTTACTTTCTCAACGGATGTCACGGCACCGTCAGCGCCAAGATGAGTGATGGCGAAGTTCTCATGCAAGATGTCGTGGTTCGGTTCGAGCTTAAGGCGAAACTTTTGCTGTCGATTGTGTAGCGAGAACAGAAGATCGAAGCTTGAGTCAGCGCGAACACGGTGAGACGGTGTGTTAATAACAGGTTCGTCGATGAAAGAGATATAGTTCACGGCGTTGCGCTTGACTGAACTCGCTATTGGACCAATGAGATTAGAAGACCGGATCACATTTGCGAGGTGAATTTCGAGAGTTTAACATACCTAGTGAGGTCTCAAAGAACAGAGCGACACCCGCAATAGCGGTCGCGATAGACCGCAACGATACCATGGTGTTTATCGGACCTCAAAAGGTCCTAGGAGAGAAATGGCCACGCGCCGAGTTGTAGCGTTATTATCACAAGGCCATACAGTGACACAGAGAAGTTTAAGCAGGAGTATGGAGGTTGTAGGATGGGAAATAATCAAGGTGAGACGAAGATCGTCAGACGGAGAAGCCGAGAATAGTAGGTAATCGGAAGGATGACGGAACTTGTTAGGAGCATCCAAGGAGAATGTGGAGAAAGAACGCAGGGTCCAGTATGAACAAGAACAATAGAGAAGAAAACACAATAAGAAAGGAAGAGAGGAAAGGGGAAGTAAGAGATCCAAAACAACTAGTTAATTGAATTGTATGATCAGCATGAGATCTGAATAATACAACACAGGACTATTTCAGTCAACAAGAAAGGCAAAACAGAGTGTGGCGGAGGGTACCAGGTGCTGCGTTAGATCTTTCTATTTCCAACGGGCTGTACGCCAACTTCGCCAAGGAGTTCCAAGGGCTGGGGTGTGGATGCTGGAGGGACAACCAAGTGTCTTGGCTAACAAATCAGGAGCCAAAAGCCGCGCGGTTTATCATGGCATAGCCTCCCTAACGCCTTCAGTAACAACAAGGCCTGTCATGCTTGTCAGCTATTAGCAACTGTCACTCACTGTAAATGTAACCAATCCTTCGTGAATCAGGACTATGAAACTCTAGGCCAACGGATGTTGACAGATCCCATTTCCGAGCCTTGGCGATATGTATCTGTTGTTGTCGTCAAAGACGATAATACCTCACTCAGTTGCTTGCAGAGATGCTGCTGATTACCAGATTACAGGCGGCCTCCCAAGCCTCACCGGCACACCCGACCGAGGTCAATATGTTTCACCCTCGTATCTTTTCGTCCATTCATGATCCTAGACTAGACTTTTTTCCCCCCCGCTGCTAGTCATTTTAGATCATCAAATCTCTTGGCGTTGACGACTTGATATTTATCGGACAAAACGTCTTGTGTCAACTCTCAACAACGTCGGCGATCACTAAACCCAATATTTCAGTCAGACGCTGGTGGCTGAAAAAGCTATGTTTCATCAACGGCGACACCCGACGATCTGAAATTGACTTTAATTAGATACCTACTAATTATACAGCACCTTTGTGAAAAAGACTCTGTTATTGTAACAACCAACAGCCTGTGCACTCAGTTTCTCTCTCAACTTGGCCCATAAATAAACCAATAAGCGGACAGATACCGTAAACCTTTCTATCCCACCCTTACAACACAGCCCTGCTACTGCGCAACCAATTACCCCAAAAGCGATGACGCCCTCATCATCCTTGGCAATGTAGTGGAACCAGCCGTTGGCGCTTGATACCAATTGAGTTCAGAACTCGTCAACTTTGAATAATAACTCACAAATGCTTCCTCGTTCTAGACTTCCCGTCATTCCACGCGACGATCCAGAAATATCAAAGCTTAATCTTATTCAACAATGCCAAAAATCATCGTGACCGCTCTCCTTCACCATCATCCCACTTTGCATCCCACCCGTCAGCGGGCTTTGTGTACGCGTCCTCTCATAGTTGGCACAATGCGCTGTTTTTTGTCTACTCTTTCTCAGAATTGTTCCAGGTTAAGCTAAAGATTTGAAATGAAGATTCTTTTAGAGATTCATTCATGGTGTGGTGATGTTTTGTTTTTGACGTCAACTCGTGTCTTAGTTGCAATTCTGAATGCCCTTACCCTGCAGCATGTCGCCAACATCTTTGTAAATAATTCATTAATTGACTTTCATTTTTGTCTTGCTAAAGAATATGTGTGTAAAACCCAAATCGCAATGCTCATAAATCAATCTCATAAAAAAGTTCCCAAGCCATCGAAATCCACTTCCAGGTCGTGGCTCAATCCCAGCATCAACCCCATAACACCGCACGGGAGTTTGATTCCATGCCGCTTGTTG
This sequence comes from Fusarium anguioides, assembly GCA_012977745.1. Classification (NCBI taxonomy): domain Eukaryota; kingdom Fungi; phylum Ascomycota; class Sordariomycetes; order Hypocreales; family Nectriaceae; genus Fusarium; species Fusarium anguioides. The sequence goes on from JAALXK010000061.1 coordinate 11,472, forward strand.
GCGTACATCCCGCTTGCCTTATATGTATCCATGGTATATAACTCTACTAGAATGCATCATGTCACTTTTCCCCTTTCTTTATTCGCCCCTCACTTGCGCTTGGCATCGTGAACAGACTTGATAATCTTCTCAACAACAGAGGGGTCGGACAGCTGTGTGTGATGTTAGGTACAAATTCAACTCTAGATAATGTCAGGGGGCAACTTACAGTAGTAATATCTCCCAGCTGGTCCTCCTCGCCGGCAACAATCTTCCTCAACACTCGTCGCATAATCTTGCCACTTCGTGTCTTGGGCATGTCGGGCACAACATAGACCGCCTTGGGGGCAGCGAAAGGTCCAATACTCTTACGCACTTGGACGATGAGTTCCTTGCGAAGAGCATCGCTTGATTCAACACCCTCCTTGAGATCAACAAAGGCATTAACAGCTTGGCCGGTAAGCTCATCAGCGATACCAACAACAGCTGCGTCGGCAACCGAGTGATGTTCCAACAGGGCAGCCTCAATCTCGGCAGTGGACAGACGGTGGCCACTGACATTGACGACATCGTCAACGCGACCTCGGATCCAGTAGAAACCCTCGTGATCTCTGGCAGCACCGTCGCCGGTGAAGTAGTAACCCTTGTAGACATCGAGATAGGTCTCTCTGTATCGGTTGTGGGCTCCCCAGACAGTACGAGCCATGCTGGGCCAGGATTGCTTGAAGGTCAACACACCCTCAACGTCATTGCCGTGAATTTCTTTGCCGGAAACAGGATCGATGAGGGCGGGCTCGACACCGAAAAAGGGCAGAGAGCAACTGCCGGGCTTGGTTGGGGTAATTCCAGCCAGGGGGGTAAGGACATGCGAACCAGACTCGGTCTGCCAGTAGGTCTGTATTTAATGTTAGCATATGCCATCACAGGGACCTTGATGGACACTTACGTCGACAATGTGACACTCCTCCTTTCCAATAACCTCGAAATACCACTTCCAGATCTCGGCAGCGATAGGCTCACCGACGGAACCCAGTACTCGAAGGTGGGCGAACTTGCCTCGGACATGCTCGTCACCAGCGCGCTTCAGGAGTCTCAAAGCGGTGGGGGCAACATAGAACTGGGTAACGTTGTGCCTCTCAATGATATCCCAGTATCGTGAGAAGTTGGGATAGGCGGGTGTGCCCTCAAAGACAACAGTGGAGACACCGAGCATGAGAGGAGCGTAAACGACATAAGTGTGACCAGTGATCCAACCGACATCACCACCGCAGAAGTATCTGTCGCCCTCATGGATATCAAAGACATACTTGCCTGTCATGGCAGCGCCGAGAAGGTATCCGGCCGTTGTGTGCAGAACACCCTTGGGCTTGCCAGTGGAACCGGAAGTATAGAGAAGGAAAAGAGGGTCCTCGGAAGCAACAGGCTCAGGAGGGAAGTAGTTGGGCCACTTCTCAACCTCCTCATGCCACCAGAAGTCACGGCCGGTGGTCCAGGGGATTTCAGAACCAGTGCGTTTGTAGACAAGGACGTTCTCAACAGCAGGGCACTGCTTAAGAGCATCATCGACGATCTTCTTGGTGCCAATCAACTTGCCACCACGCTTTCCTTCGTCGGTTGTGATAATAACCTTGCAGCCAGCATCGACAACACGGTCGCGGAGGGAGTCGGAAGAGAAACCAGCAAAGATAACAGAGTGCACGGCACCAATTCGGACACAGGCCATGAGAGCGATAATGGCCTCAGGAATCATGGGCAGGTAGATAGCAACAGTATCGCCCTTGCGGACGCCCATCTGCTTGAGAACCCATGCCGTACGAGAGACCTCCCGGAGGAGCTCACCATAAGTAACATTGCGGCCCTCACTGGGCTCATCGGCCTCATAAATGATGGCAACACGATCAGGATCCTTGAAAGCATGACGGTCGACGCAGTTGTATGAGGCGTTCAGGCGACCCTCGTTGAAGTATGAGACATCGGCATTGAGAAGAGAACCACTTCGGGTGGTCTGGAAGTCGCGATCCCAGGAAATGAGCTCACGTGCGCGCTCAGCCCAGAACTTCTCGGGTTGAGTGATGGACTCCTTGTAAAGTCGCTTGTACTCCTCGAGGTCTATCAGAGTGGGTCAGCTCCCGTTGAGGCTCCGGTGCGGAAGCCGGGATCACTTACTGGCAAGGTGGGGTCGGTGGGGATGCTCTGCCGGGTTACAAGGTTAGTTATGAGCTCAAAATGGAGACAGAAGAAAGAAATAACCACACAACAGGGCCCAGCTGGAGACACTGCGGCGAGTAATTTCCTCTCAACAGAAAACAAAAAGGGGGATTGGCATACTAGCAAACATGCGCTGAGGAGGGTCTAAGAAAAACATTAGCAATCTAATTCAAGTGTCAAATGCAGTTGGTCGCGCGAGCTTACGGTAGGTATCAACGAGATGGGCCTCAGCGACTACAGGGGTTTTTGTCTCCTGAGCGGGAACGGGCTTTTCTTCAGCTCTCAACGAGACAGTCTCGGTGGCTGCAGGAGCGGGAGCGGGAGATGCAACGGCAGCGGGAATAGCATTTTGAGGAAGAGACTCGGGAGCCGAGTGCTTGAAATCCTGTGGCATTTGGGGTTGCTCGACGGCGGTAGCCATTGTGCTTATCGTTGGGGGTTGTTTATAAAAATATTTTTTCCCGTTGAGCGGCGGACGGATGCGACTGTAGGAACGAATTCGATGGCGGGGTAGCGTGACCGTGGAGCTTGTTAGAACTGCTTGTATTTGCAGGACTTACAGCTTTCGGTGTTGCTGTTCGAAGGAGGTACAGAGGTTACACAGTTGAGTTGAGTGTGTTAAAATGGGGGAGGAATTGAAGAGGACAGTAAAGAGAAGAATGGAGGTGTTTAATAGATCAAGAGAAGAGTAGGGGGGAGAGCTGGAGAAATAGTTGAGATGGATCCAGAAGTTTGATGAGGTCCGGTCTGCGGGGGGAGCTTTCTTTATGGTAAATGGGTCCATCATCATTGGAAGACCCGGCCGGCCGTTGCAATGGAGGTTACTTGTCACTGGTACCTGCACCAACAACTTGGAGCGCTGGGCTGGGCCCAAACCCGAGCTGCGGCCGGCGAACCGGGGGGGGTCTTGCCGTGATCCTTTCCCCCGAGCCACCTATGTCCCGAACAACCAGTAATGACTCCCGCTTGCCAGCGCGGCATTCGCCAAAAGTGCATACTAATTGATCGTCACTTAAGATATTCACATTAGATTCTCGGCATCAGAGTGGCCAATATACCAAGCACAGTATCTGCCTGTAAGCAATGAGGATCCATCCGAATAAGACGTGCCTTGACGTCGCCATTACACAAATGCCAATGTTAGATGCAATCGATTGGCAGACTGTAGTAATTATCTATGAATATACATCTACTGTACTGTATGTTATTTCTCTTTCGGTCATCCATCTATATCATGTCTCATCGGATCCATGCCGAAGCCCTACGCCCGGCGGTTCAATGAATTGGTGTAGTTCAATTGACGAACCGAATACTACCGCGTAAGCCCCATGAAATTCCCATTACTATCTGTTCCGTATCATATTGTTCTCAATATTCATGGATTCATTCTGAATGTTCTATACTCGAGATATCTTTTTTTGAGAATTCATCTGCCTTATTCTAACCTCGCATCATCTTTTTACAATCATTTCACTTAAACCGCCCAGGCTGCAATACATGTGTGTAGGTATCTTGTTAAAATAGCCCAATGCATTTTTGATATTGTTGACGTAGTAATATGATTGCGAAATCTGATATCATCGACGATGTACCAGCATACTATGTCGTATGCACCTATCAAAGCTGGCTTCCAAGTATCCCTGCAAAGACTAGCTTGCCGAACTATCTGCGGCAGTCTGAGAGTGATGGATCAAACCAAACAAGCATAGATCAAAGCTCGGATCGAAAGAATACTTATCAATCACAGCCGGTGATGTCAAGCTGCAATTCAACGCAAAGCTCCCACAGCCCACTTCCGCAGTGAGATGGTGACATCCACTGAGGCCTTCTGGCTGTTGCTCCCTACATGAAAAGGACAATACTCGGAAACTGTATTTGGCCACCCTGGAAAAAGGATGCAACCGAGAGGACGGAGCCGCTATGGGGCCGCACATGGAAAGATGGTGTTGATAGCAAAAACGTGTTATGTGATTGATGTAGTCACGGAAGAGGTGGGGTTTTGAGAGCCGGCAACAGAGTGGAGACTGGTTAAGGCGCTGCATGTCGCCAATGCAGGACAGCGTGACCCTGTCTTGTCTGTTGACAGCGAGCCGAAATCGCTGCGACCTTGTATACACTTTATTGGAAGGCTCCAAGTCTTCAACTGTTGATGCCAACTGTTGTGTTATTAGAAACAGGCCTGTCGTTTGGCACTGTCCTTTAGCGACTGGTCAACCTCCTTCTGCTTAGGGTAATCATTTTGACCAGCTTCATTCAACCCCACATTGTTGTAAAGTGGCAGCTGCAGAGAGGCCCCTCACACACCCCGCATTCGGGGTCAAGGTTTGTACACCTTGATTGGGCCATCTGAGTCTCCGACTTCGCCCCTTCATGGCTAGACATTCAGGGTCTCATTCCCTGCCTGCAGCTCTCTCAACAAAGTTGGGTTTACGAGAACAGTTTTTCCATCGTTTGCGGATCTTTGTGGAGAGTACTGGAGAGACATACTTTCTCCTTTTCGGCAAAGACTCTCTTCTTAGCCATACCTTCTACCATGGGTGATTCACTGTCGATGCCATTCAACGATCTGCTTGGTGGTTGGTTGGATTTAGAACTGATCAATGTACTACACAGTTGTCAATATGTGCACAAGTGTTACCGTGCTGTACTACGCAGATGAAAGATCACCCGATTCATGAATCTCGTAACCCCAAAATGGCCAATACATACATAAAGGCTAAAGTGATTCTCCGTCTCGCCGCTAGCTTCCCGAAAGATCGCCCATCATGATGCCCATCGCCAATCCTCCAAAGTTGACCCCTGTCCCCCATGCTGACCTGGCCCCAACGGTCGGTTCAAGGTGCATTTCATAGCCGAAGCCACTGTACCCCAAGTTGGTTGTGGCTTCAATGTCTACTCCAGCCACGCTAGCGATCTAGAATGTTGCCGGCTGGCCGTATCTTCGGGACTCGACCGAGATGTTGTAGAGCGGTGATGATCAACGAATGGAACTTGTCCGTTTGCCATGACCGTGTCGTCTTGCTCATACAGTGCTTTGAACTTGATACTTTGTTTCAAAGACAGATGATTCACCTCACGGATTTAACATATGGCATCTCCTCTCACCCAGCACATCCGTCTTCTTCACGAGTTCCGCGGCTATTCCTAATGACGCTACGTCATCATAGAGACACCTCAAAGTACTATCATACGCTTTCTGTAGCTTTAGTATTCACGACGAGCAAAAATAAGTTGAGTTTGGCAGGTTCTTGCTAGCTTGACTGCCGGATTCATACGATAAACCAGGAGAACCTGCCAAGCAACTGCTCTATTTGGCATAAACAACAGGCTTGGCTTATACCAAGAAGGCTTTTGAACATCAGTGACTCCCCAGCATGTGAACGATTTAACACATAGCCAATTACGTTGCCTCCATTCCTCCATGCGTTCTAGCCAGGCACACGGTATCTAAACAAGGTTCCGTTTCCCCATCTTCATTCCCCGCTTCATCGGGTCCGGGGCTCCAGGGCATCTTCATACACGCAGGAAAGGATTGGCTATAAAGAGATCGGTATGTACTCTTCTTGGCATCGATCTCTCTTATCTCGGCAAATCACAGGATGTGCCAACAATCCCTCTGTATGCATTTCTAGGACGAATACTAGAAGAGACAACACAAACGACAACTTGAGGTCAATGACTTAAGGTAAGCTACATTAAAGCATTAGACGGGGTATGAATCGCCCAGTTCTGTAGATATTACTACATCAACCTTCCTAAACGCCGAACATACTCTAGTATAATTACATATCCATGCTCATCAAATACATCTCAACAATCCTCATGAACTTGGCCACGAAAGCTTCCAGGTGAAAGATAACCTTGGTTCCCGTCTTGATACGGTGTTCATAGAAGGCCGCCCACTGAATAACCTCACCCTTCAGTCCATCGTCGATCAGAGCAATCAGCTTAAATGCCAAGGTCTTGAGGATGGTAGTGGGGGGAATGCAGTGTGTCAACAGATCGTAAAGCTTTGACCGCACCTGCAGAATTCTCGCTGGCGAGTGTTCTTCCAAGATCTCCTTGGCGATCTGGCCGATGAGAGCCTCCCAGTCTGCTGGCGGGATGACGGTGTTATCAGTGACTTTCTCACTATCGCTAGGTTAGCTTTTGTTCTACAGTCCAGCGACAACGTCTTTCAGGGGCAAACATACTTTTGTGCATGAACGGCTTCGTACATCAGGAGCGCTCGTCGTAGATTTCGTCCGCTCTCTTCCGCTATTCGCTTGTGCAGCCCCTGAACCACAGGCCAGCCTTCCTTCTTGGCTGATACGGCTAGCACATCACAAATTTCCTCATGCGTTGGGGCCGCAACTCTGACCAGTAGAGTTCTTGAACGAATCGGCGCAATGATATTGGCCGTCGAATTTGCCAAGAGGATGAGTCGTAGATTGGGCGAATATTTCTCCATTGTTCGTCGCAGAGCTGCTTGTGCGTCCCTTGTGAGGTGGTCTGCTTCGTTGATGACAACGACCTTAAACTTCTGCTTGGCTGATTGATCCACCTGTTGTGTCTGAGCTACCTCCTTAAGAAGGTCCTGAATAACTACTCTGTCATAGTTTCCGACGTCGGATGGTGTGATTTCGAGATGGTAGACGGAGGCGACGATGTTGAACTCGAGCTTTCGGTTGCTCGTCGTTTGGAATACTCGGGCATCGATCTTGATCTTCTCCACACCTGGTCCGTAAAGCTCCTTCAATGTGGCAACAATTCGAGTCTTTTTTCCAGCACCTGAAGGTCCGTAGACAAGCAGATGGGGAAAGTCACCGCTCTGGGCCTGAAGGGGCATTAGTCAACAACGATGTTCCTCATTGTCCGGTGCAGATTGAATGACTTACTAGGGAGCGAAGTCTTTCTGACAACTCATCGTGGTAGGTGAGGGCCTCTAGAGAGCGAGGTCGGTGTTTGTCAACAATAAGCGCCATCGTGGAAGCTGCTTGGTCTGAGGATGAGGATTGTGCAGAGACAGCTTTTTGGGAGGTGGAAGACGCGTTGGTCGCGTAAAGTGGATGATGTCTGCAATATGAAAATGGTCCGTGCACCTCTTTCAAGCAGTTACCGTTCAGCAGGCAACGAATGGATACTACATGGATCACGACAACTTGGATAAGTGAATTGCGAAAAGCGTGCGCTATCCATAGAAGGATTTTCAAATGTTCAACATGATTTTATTTATATTTTAATTTTGCTCAATACAAATCTCGCTTTAGGTGTATGGAAGAATTGGCAGGTCCTGAATTTGGTATTCATACAAGTTGCAGTAGCAGATCTACGCCTCTATATTGTACATGGCATATGTCTCATCATTTCCAGTGTCTAAGGATTGCGGGAAGCTTCAGAAGTGCTTCCGACCAGAGTCTCGGCTGTAGTTGTGGTTGAGGAAGCCTCTAGCAATTCCACAGGAGCAATATGTCGTCGAGGTCTCTTCAGTTCTTCCAGAGTTACACCATCCAACTTGGTAATTCCAACCATAGGCGCATCTCCCTTCTTAACAAACTCCCATTGACCTGGAATTGATTAGTTGGGTTCACTAAGTGCGGTTCCAAACTATTTACCTGGTAGCTTGTTGCCAGCCAAACGGAATGCATCTCTCACAACTTGCTCGTGAAGTCGTCCTCGAATTTCGAATAGGATCTGGCTGACAGCCATTCGGGTTGCCCAATGATCGAAAGAACCTTTACCCTTACCCATACGCATCTGTAAAGCCATGAGCCAATGCTTCGTCTCAGTTTGGGCGAGCCATTCTTACATCGTTACCGCTGACATATACACCGACGTTACAGTTCTTTCGCTTGTACAAACGGTACTTCTGTCCTCGAAGTCGTACTTTAATAGTGTCCTCGGCCATCTTCAATTGCTTTGCGCTGATTCTTCGGTGGTGATCCGTCATTCGCAGACCATAGTCGCCCCAAATCACTGTCGTACCCTTGGTCGAGCCACCAGTAGCCACACGAGGTCGTCCCTTAGCCATCTTCTTCTTTCGGTTCAGATTTGGCTCAAGCCAATTGCCCAACATGAAGGGAGTCGTCGAGAAGGCTCGAACATTTTGCAGTCGTCGGGTTGCATCGAGCGTCTTGGATGATTGTTGAAGAGGGGCACGAAGCTGTCTCAGAGGTGAAGAGGCGCATAACCTCAAACCTTGGAAGGCATTGAGCAATGCCGATGTGTTGGCGGGCTTCATGGCGGCGACCGGAGTTGACTTGAAGCTGCATCGAACAACGGAGCTCCAGAAAATCTTCCCCGATGCCGAAGGTGGGCTGATATTGAAGCCTAACTTTCAAGGCCCACATACCTGGAGCCACTTTAGCTCGCAGTCACGGACATCGCGTCAGCTTCGCGTCTGGAAGGAGCTACCGTGCACGTCACTAGACTGGAACTTCTAGGCTGCTCCTCGATTGCCTGGGATTCACGCAACCACTTCTCACTCAGGCAACATCAGCGGATGGCATAAAAAAGGGTCGATGCGCTTTTCATATCAGAATTGAAGCAAAAGAAAAACCATCGACAAAAATGCCTTCTGACATCCGGTCCTTCTTTGGACCAAAGGGTGGTAGTGCCCCAAAGCCTACACCAAGAAAACCCGAGGAGCTCGCCAAGAGCAAGCGCACAAGTAGGTTCATCCATCAAGATCTTGAATTGAGATTGTATTGATCAGATTTTAGAGGGAAGAAAGGTCGTTCAAGACAGCGATGACGACGATCAAGTAGCGGAGTATGTTGTTTTGATACCCCTTGTCATGGCAACCAAGCTGACCTTGAGGCAGAGTGCAAAAATCGAACACCAAAGCAGCACCTAAAAGAAAAGCCAAGTTTGTCTTGACATTGTATATTGTCAATTGGAGCTTATCTGACTTTTCCCTAGAGATGATGAACCTAAGGGTGTGGCCATATCAGCAGACGACTACTTCGCCTCGACAAAGAACAGCAAACCTGCTAAATCAGCAACTCCCAAAAAGTCTGCCGCCAAGTCTGATGTCCCAGTTCGATCGAGTCCCCGAGGAAAGCCCACAGCTTCAAAGCCCGAAGCACCAGCAAAGAATGGCAAAGCTCCCGCTACACGAAAAACGACAACCTCTTACTCGCGTCACACTGCTCATCAGGATTCTGATGCTTACATGGATGATGGAGACGAAGACGACGAGGACATCTTTGCAGCTGATGCCAAGGGTCGAAGCAAGCGCAAGAATGACGACTACGAAGAGGAGGAGTCCGAGGATGAGGACCTCCCCAAGCCCAAGCGAGTAGCTACCCGGAAGGGCCGCGCTTCTGCCGTCAAGAAGGAAGAGGAGGACGAAGATGTGAAACCTGCAGCCGCGAGCAAGAAGAGAAAGTCTCTCCCTGCAGATTCGGAAGAGTCTGAAGAAGAGGCTCCACGCAAGAAGACAGCTACAGCCAAGCCTAAAGCTGCAGCCAAACCCCGGGCCCCACGCAAGAAGAATGACGAGCCAGAAGACGACGACATTAAGAACATTCTCGACAGTGTTGCTACTGTTCGAGCACCTACACCACCACCAAAGGATCCTGACGCCAAGTTTGACTGGAAAAAGGGCGCTTTTGGAGGTGGTAACGCATCTGCTCAGCCATCCGGAGGCGCAGTTGAGCTCCCTGAAGGCGCAGACGAATGTTTGACTGGTCTCAGTTTTGTTTTCACGGGCGTCTTGCAAACTATTAGCCGCGATGAGGGACAGGCTCTTGTCAAGAGATATGGCGGTAGGGTTGTTGGACAGCCAAGCAGCAAGACAAGCTTCGTGGTTCTTGGAGATGATGCTGGGCCAAGCAAATTGGAAAAGATCAGGTCTATCGGCATCAAAACAATTGATGAAAACGGACTTTTCGACTTGATCCGCAAGCTTCCTGCATTTGGAGGCGGCGGCAAAGGGGCTCAGAAGGCCCAAGAGAAGAAAAAGGCTGAAGAAGACAAGGTGAAGAAGCAAGTTGAAGAGATGGAGGCTGAAGAGAAGGCTCGGAAAGCTGAGGCTGCTAAAGCTGCCAAAAAGGCGGCGGCTGCCGGAGGTCCTCCCGCAAAGGCAGCGGCGGCACCCCCCGTGCAGTTACTCACATCCAAGTATGCGCCCACACAGCTCAGCCATATCTGTGGCAACAAGGCTCAAGTTGAGAAAATCCAGAATTGGCTCAGGAACTGGCCCATGCATAAGAAATACAACTTTCAGCGACGAGGTGCTGATGGCATGGGTGGTGAGCGCGCCATCATCATTTCTGGACCCCCCGGAATCGGAAAGACAACAGCTGCTCACCTAGCCGCGAAGCTAGAGGGATACGACGTGCTTGAGAGCAACGCCAGTGACACCCGAAGCAAGAAGCTCGTGGAGAACGGAGTAAGCGATGTCATGAACAACACATCCCTTCTCGGATACTTTGCTGGAGATGGCAAGAATGTTGATGCAACTAAGAAGAAGATTGTTCTCATCATGGACGAGGTTGACGGTATGTCTGGGGGCGACCGAGGCGGTGTTGGTGCTTTGGCCAAGTTTTGCAAAAAGACAGAGGTGCCATTGATCCTCATCTGCAACGAGCGGAAACTACCCAAGATGAAGCCTTTCGACCATGTGGCATTCGACGTTCGATTCAATCGTCCAACTGTGGACCAAGTCCGATCTCGCATTATGACTATTTGCCACAGAGAAGGTCTCAAGCTACCCCCTTCCGTGGTAGATGCCCTTATTGAAGGGAGCAACAAGGATATCCGACAAATCATCAACATGGTTTCCACGGCAAAACTCGATCAAACCAGCATGGATTTCGACCAGAGCAAGGCCATGTCCAAGGCTTGGGAAAAGCATGTCATCCTCAAACCATGGGACATCTGCCAAAAGATGTTGGCAGGCGGGCTGTTTACACCGGCGAGCAAAGCAACACTCAATGACAAGATTGAGCTCTATTTCAACGACCACGAATTCAGTTACCTCATGATTCAAGAGAACTATCTTCGAACAAAACCACTGGCACTCAATGGAAAGGGGTACAACTCGCGGGAGATGAATCTCAAAGCCCTCGAGCTGTTTGATAATGCGGCGGAGAGCATCAGCGACGGCGACCTTGTTGATCGCATGATCCATGGACCTCAGCAACATTGGAGTCTGATGCCCACACATGCCGTCTTTAGTACGGTCCGCCCTGCTAGCTTCATTGCAGGTCAACTCATTGGCTCCAACTTCACATCGTGGCTCGGCAACAACAGCAAGTTTGGCAGAATGAGCAGATCCATTCGGGAGGTTCACTCTCACATGCGCCTAAGATCTTCTGGTGACCATAACGAGATTCGCCAGCAGTATCTTCCTGTTCTCTGGACGCAGCTTGTGGATCGTCTGCAAGACAAGGGCACCGAAGCCACGAAAGATGTCATTGATCTAATGGACAGTTACTTCTTGACCCGGGAAGATTTCGATGCCGTTCAAGAGCTCGGCGTCGGACCAATGGCCGAGGAGAAGGTCAAGATCGAGACAAAGACCAAAGCCGCATTCACTCGAATGTAAGTACATTATCTATCCATGTTTTAAGATAAACTAACTGACTGTTCAGGTATAATGCAATGAGCCATCCAGTCCCTTTTATGAAGGCCAGCAACGTCGTAGCTACCAAGGCTCAGCCTAAGGAGGTGCCTGATCTCGAGGAAGCTGTCGAGGATGATGATGCCGAGGCCGTCGAGGCACCTGAAGTCGACGAGGAAGATGACGAGATCGATTTCAAGAAGGACAAATATATCAAGAAACCCAAGGCTAAGAAAGCTACCGCCAAGAAGGCAACTAAGGCTGCAGCCGCCGACGACGATGACGATGAGGACAAGCCGAAGCGAGGACGAGCTAAGGCCAAGGCTACGGGAACCAAGGGCAAGGGGAAGAAGTAAATGACTATTGAGTTGTTGCATGACACAAGTGTGTCAAATAATATTTCGATGTTTTTATTGTAAGTTAGAGGCGCTGCATATCATACATAGTCACTAGAGTGAGTTCAGGGAAAAGGAGTCAAGGATCATGCATGAGTGAGCGAGCGCTCATTGTATCATATACACTATATAGGTACCGTTATTACCCAGAACATGTTTACTGTATTTGTTGTGTCAATAAACATGAAGTTTCTATTTGGTAGACTTGGCCCCACTGTCCATTGTCATGAGCAGTCAACTAAAGGTGCCCGCTGCCAGCGCCATTGACTCTATTCCCACTTTGCCTTGCCAGTGCTGCCAGCTGCCAGCCGTAGAAACAGCAGAAGTTATAGCAGAACTGACAGTGACAGTCCCTCCAGTCTGTTTACTATTTATTATGACCCTGTTGTTTTTGTTTTCATCTCTTTTCCTTCTCTTCACCATCAACCTTTTGACTTCTACTTCATCCTAACATCCTGATTTTGTCAACACAATACCATAACTACCAACCCAGCTATTAGTGCATCACGATTATATCAAAGATACAAAGAGGGTAGTATTCGACAAGATGCATGGTTCTGCATCCTGCCCTGCCGCTCTCGGGAGCAGCAAATGGCTCGCAAGCTTTCTTGCCAAGCATCGCAACGACGATGATATCTACGCCAAAACACCTCAGAGTAAGTTGATACCGACTAATATTCCTCCACTATCCATATGGTATCGAGCTGACACTAGTATAGAAGCTACTTCCAAACATGAAGCCAAGTTCCATGATTTGTACGAGAAGCGCAAGGCAGAACTACGAAGTAAGTCTCCCTTACCGCATCAAAACAAGCGATGACTCTATGCTAACTCGTACTCAAAGCCATGTTCTTGATGAATAAAAAGAAGAGCCCCGAGTCTGTCCAAGACGGTAAGACAAACACATGGCTCACTTGTTTCACTCAACCAACTTATGTTCCTTCAGGACCTTCTTTTTCTTTCTCGACCGACTCTCGCGTCGGCAACAAAGACAAGTCTTTCTGGTCGACCTTCTTTGACACAAAGTCAGGGAACAAACTCCATAAGCGAACAAAGTCCGCTCCGGTCAACCCACATATCCCTCATCACCTTTCTCCCATTCATGAGGACCTTGGAGGTCAGGAAACCTCGGCGATCAACAGCGCCACACCTACCACAACCAAAAAGTTGTCCCGAAAGCCAAATGTCGAGAACCTCCAGCTTTCTGCTGATGGTGAAGCGAATGATGATACTGCATCTATTGCGACGACATACACCATCGTCAACCAGCAAGGCGGTCTTCATGTCGTCCCCGAAGCAGACGAGGGTCTATCATCGAAACGTGAGACTACTACCGACGATGAAACCACCGCTATCGACGAGGCTGCAACAGTTGGAGAACGAAGCCCAGTTTCCAGCCAAGCTACCAACGGAAGCAGCGTTGGGTCTGCTCCCGAAGATATCTATCTTATGCAACCGATCAGCACAGACAGCACTCCTGTTCGAGAGCAAGACGGAGTTAGAATCGAATGCAGTGGGGCTATTTTACTACCGGATATGCTTGATGAACTTGAGTATGGAGGTCCTGCTATCCATGAAGACCAGGCAAAGCAGCCTAGGCATAGAGTAAAGAGGTCCTCCGCCGGATCTTCCATCAAGGCTGCCATCATTACTATCTGCGGCAGCCCGAAGTGCGGCCATAGGAAGAATAAGACTAAAAAATCCCCTCAGAGACTCCGAGACAGACTTCGCATGTCATCCGGTTGGCGTCCTTTCAAGTTTGGTACTTCTGTTCGAAGCCGATCTGGAAAGTCTCACGACAAACTTGAAGGCGAGAATGAATTCGAGTGAGTATTCTTGATGGGTTTGTACAAGACTGAGATGACTAATGAATCATTTATAGTGAAAACGCTTCCTACGAGCCCCTGAATTGGAATCCCCCAAAGAGCAATGAAATGGGAGAACTCATCCGTTCTTTCTCAGGCGATCTTAACCAGTTCAGCCGCGGCAACGCCAAGAAGTATCCAACTGAGGTCGCTTACCCTCCCGAGTTTGACATGTCCATGAATGGCCGCCTTCCGCCTATACCCGCCGTCCACCCATGGTTTGGTCGCCAGATGCAAACTAATGTGCCGACCCGAGAAAACTCACCGGTTCAAGGTTCGTAACACTATAGAGATCAGGTATTGAGTGTTTGCTGATATTGGATAGATTCTGAAGAATTCCGTAGCTCTGAAGAAACCCAGCCGGTGGACAACCAGATCCAGTGCGAAGAACCGGAAAACGAGCAGCCTCTGTGCGACCATACCAATGGTAAGCTTCCACAAGCCCTTTGATTTTCACTCGCTAATAATGCCTAGATGCAAACATTCCTATAACCTATAGGGAGAGCACAGGAGTAACCGAAACCCTGGCCGAGGTAAGTCCACTACACTGTAATTGTTCATCAAATATTTGAACCAGAATCCTGATTGTGGTTTACAGGCATACGATCGCCACATTGCTATCCTGGCTCGTGTTGAGCGTCTTCGGCGTCAAGACCTTCTTGGCCCGGCTCCTGAAGATAGTGAAGACGATTCACAGATCAGATCTCAAGACCAAGAGCAGAATGAGCAGCGATTGGTGCGGGAAATGAATGAAGATCTCCAACGTCCTCCCGACGATATCGTGTCTCATGGATCTCAGAACATCGAGGAAGTCAACACTGATCAGCAGAATGATAGCACCCAGATCGAACTCGATGGCGGCAATGAGCCAGCTCAAGATTCTCACGAGGCCGAATTCCAGATGCCAATGCCAGTTGAGGGTATCACCATCGAACCTTTGGATGCTCATATGTCCCAGCCCGACAACTAGTACTACGCCGAGACTGATGACATGATGTCTTCCCTTGGCGAATTCGAGGATGATGACGAAGATTTGCCAGATGGTACCCCCCCTACCCAACATTTGACTGCTGCTGCACTCAGGGATCTCCATTTTGATCGCCTTTCGCATTTCTTTGCCTCTATTCAAGATCGGTCAAGAAGTCCAGAGCGATTTATCAGTAAGGCGCTATGATCAACCTTTTTGGAATATCACTAACCAGTGTAGCCCCTGACGATCCCCAGAATATCATCGACTGGCGTGATCCAATTGTCGGTATGACCTTCAACAATGAGATGCTTCGGGACGAAGCCGCTGAGGAGTTCTATCAGCAAGCTCCCTCCGTAGCCGGCAGCGAGACCTCGTTGTCTGAACTCAGTGAGTTCCCAAGTCGAGTAAGTGCATTTGCCTTTTTTCCCTTTCAGCTCTTGATACTGATTCGAAACTGCAGCCTGAGGTTGAGGCTGCCATGGCCGACCATAATGCTCCCATCATTCAGGGCTATGAACCATACGAGGTTCTTGCTCGCGTCGATTACATCGACGAATTAATTCGACAAGACAACAACGCCACGGCTGCCTACCACGCAGAGCTTCAGTCTGCGATTTTTCGAAACCAGATCATCTACGATGAATATTACCGCGCTAATTTTATTTCTTCACAATATATAGAAAGGATGCGCGGAGAAGAGGTTCCCGTGTCCAAGGAACGCCGATTCGAGAAGATCTACCGCTCTCTCGATAAACACATCGAGGAGTCTGATCGCCGCATCACCAAGGCCAACCGCGAGGCCTACAATGCGTACAAGGCCGTCGAAAATCTCCAGGAACAACACGACGCACTCGTGGAGAGAATCCACCGTTGCACGGAACATATGGGATACGGTCGCGCCCCAAACGTCGTGAGGGCTACTGAGCTCATCCGACGGGCAGAGCAAGAGCTCGGTATTGAATACCGACGAACACCCTACCCAGATGCGCCGATTCCGGAGAGCCCTGAATCAGAGATGGGCGATGATGCTGGGCAAGATTACTCGGAACTTGTCCCTAACCATGTCGACAAAACCGTCGACGCCGAGGCAGAATTCTTCTGATCGCTGATTCCAACAAGGAATGGGGACGAGCAACTGGTGAAGAAAACAACCAAAAAAAAAAAGACGTAAAAGAAAAACAGACAAAAAAGAAAAAAGACCAACTCAAGAGTTTGACAGAGCAATCTCGCCCGTTGGATGATATCCCCTCTTGGGATTGTTCATCTTGAATGAGGATTTGGACAATCATCATCAGGATACATACCACCTATTTTCACAAACATTTTGTGATTTTCTCGACTTGGATCTCAACTTGGAGATCACATCATACACAAACGTTTTACTATAATACGATGCGACTTGGAGCACTTAACAGCGCCCACTATTACACTTTACTTTACCAATTGCTTTTACTTGCTATGATGTTCATGGAAATCACAATGCCATGAACCAATATACTCTATACAACTCCAGAGGCCAGGCCCTCAATTTGCTTGCGAAACTTGCAGCCACGATGCCGAAGCGAAGAGACTATCACACAGAAAAAAACATCAGAAGATTCCCTAAACTCAACAAGGATTGACGGCCGACAACAAACTGTTTGTATGGTCTGCTTAAATTGTTTTTTAAAAAGAACTTTCGGAATTCTTGAACTGTTTGGCCGATTGCTGCGAAACCAGCTCCGACGCAGATTGTTGGAGACTCTAAAATTAGACAGACAAATGTGCCGAGAACGAGATTGATAGAACAGACACCAAAAGACAAATTAATTTTTTATTTTCGCTATGATGAAGTGACAAAAAAACATTGTGTAACTCGCACAGGTATCATAGCTATCTTCAGATTTTGACTTGAAATTGTATGATTTGTTCATTAATTCATTATCCACGGGGTATCATAAACAGCAGTTTTCCAACACCAATCATGACCCCTCATGCTTCATAGTAGTATTCCCTTCATCATCATGATGCTCCGTCTGGTCAGCCTGTTCCGTCTCGCCCTCCGCCTTAGTATCTTTCTCCATGACGTTCTCGAACTGCGACCACAGTGCTTCGACAGAAGAAAATTCGTTGCCAACCTGTATCCATCCGCATTAGTTAAACCTCCAAATATGTTAAGGATCAATATTTACCGCCGTGACTGCCTCGAGGGATCGGTTCAGCTTGTTAATGTTGGCCAAGACGTGCTCGAAGCTCTGCATAGAAAATGTTAGCGCTCGTGTTTGATGTATTTGAGATGACGTGCCATTGCGATCTCGCCAATGAGAGCTTCGCGTTGTTGTTCAAAATACGTCTTTTCATGGCCGCCCATAGCGGACGCTGATCTTGAGTGGGAGGCCATAATGCGGGTGTGTAGTTGTTCTGCTTTGGAGACTGCAGGTTAATGGTTGTCGTTGGTTTTAACGCGTTGAGCGCGTGGAACGTTTGGCGGGGTTATGTTGTTTACTTACTATGGTAGGGCATTCACTAATTTAGTGGGGTTCGGCTCATGAAGTGGCATCGATTAAGCAGCATTCTAATAATTTGCAATTAGCAAAATAGCTCTAATTTCGGCAAACATGTAGACAAGTTTTCTTCAAGATATCCAATTCAATTAATCATTTACAGTGTTGAGGTGTATCCTTTACACAAAAGTCAAACCATTGATGCTCCATCCACAACCACCAACCCAAAACATGCCAAAAACCCATCTTGTTTGCGCCGAACTCAAAAACAATACCAACGTTGCCTTATTTCCACCTAGCCGAATTATCTTCTATAAGGATCTTGGTGCCTGTCGTATTCCTGCGGTCTCAGTCCTCCTCTCATCATGTCACGAGGATCTCTAGGATCCCTTGGATCTCGAGGGTCTCGAGGGTCTCGGGGATCTCGGGGATCTCGGGGGTCGTGGCCAGGGTACCCCGGTGGAGGCGGTCCACGTTGATCGTAGCCGCTGAGAGGTGTGTAGCTGCGGCCGGGAAGCTCTCGAGGCGGGCCAGGGCCAGGGGTAGAAGAATAACGAGAATAACCCTGGGGAGGTGGTGGTACTGACTCTGGGCCACGCGAGCTTGGTGGATAGCGTCCTTGCATTTGATGCTGCTGTGGCGGCATGCCAGGACCACCAGTGAAGTAAGGATTGCGCCCATCATCCCTCATAGGCATATGGTGACCTTGCTGAGGTGGTGGCTGTGAAGGTGGTTGCGACGAGGGCCAGGACGCCGCTGGAGTTTGGGGCTTAGATGAAGGATGCTGAGTAGGCCAAGGTTGCTGCTGTTGTTGTTGCTGTGGCTGCTGCTGCGGTGGTGGTTGTGCGTTTGGATGCGGCTGCGATCCCCAACCAGGAGGTTGCTGCATATTTGAAGGAGGCTGTTGAGGTGCTGGCCAGGAAGCCTCACGACCACCCTGAGGAATTTCTCGAGCACGAGAGGCAGACGGATGAAGGCCATATTGCCCTCCTGGGGATGCAGCGTGGGGCGGTTGACCTGTACCAGCATATGAAGTCGGGTATCCCTGGTTCTGGTACTGAGGGCCAGGGGGACCGGGGGGACCGGGTGGAGGATAGCGATGTCCACTTTGTGGTGAGTTTGTCCGGCTGTGACTAGTTGGAGTGTAAGGATTCTGCCTGTAGTAGTCCCTTTCTGCAGCAGCCTCGAGGGAAACTCCAATGGAGGCCCTTGAGCTACCCATATGCTGAGGCTGGGGAGAATCTGCATACGTCGGCTTCAGAGATGGCATCGCTGGGGTGCCCCGGCCGTATGGGGAGTAGGTCTCCGGCTCGCCACGTCGCATTTGCGAAGGTGGCGCTGGTCCGGGTCCTGGAAGCGTACGTCCCATAGCCTGGGGCGGGGGAGTAGGAGAGGGCCTCGTGGGAGTGCTTGTCACATCATTAACACGCTTGGGTGGTGGAGGGGGATCATCATTGAGCAGCGACATGATGTTGAGAGGTCCTGTTTTACGAGGCTCAGGTGGGCGAGAAGGCGCTGGCGCCGGTGTTGGAACTGGAGTGCCAGCTTGAGGTGTTGATGGTCCGTACTGTTCGTGCATCGACCCTGATGATGGTCTCTGCTGGAGAGAAGACATGGGACGACTGGTCGGCGTACCCATCTGAGGTGATCGAACCGGGGTTTGCTCCCCCATTAGGCCTCGCACCGGCTGGACAGGAGGTTGTTGCTGGACAGGGGGGCCATAGGATGGAGTGCGTCCATGTTCCGGTGGCCTTGACAGCGGCTGGCCTCCGAGACTTCCTTGTTGGCGATGCCCAAATGGTTCGTAGTGAAGCGGTTGTGGTGTCATTTCACGCTCCTGCTTAACACGTCTTTCTGTTTGCCGAGCTATCTCACGCTGCTCCTGCTCTAGCCGCTGCTGCTGCTGCTGCTGCTGTTGTTGCTGCATTTCCATCTTTTGGCGTTCCATTTGAGCACTGTGTTCCATTATAGCCTCGCTCCGAGCTGGCTGCAGGGGCTGTGCAGCAGCCAGAGGTCGTTGTTCCCGTGGTTCCGGACCAGGAGGACGAGAAGAAGCCTTTTGTGGGAGTGGAACTCGAGCACTGGGCGGTTCACGCTCACCCTCAGGGAATCCAAATTGCCGCACAGGGGCTCTCAAAGGCCTTTGACTTGGTGACATGGCCTGAGTTACTGGTTGAGCCACTGGGTGCTGCGCCATAGGTATAGGCTGCTGTTGGGGCTGTACAAGGGAGGGCTGTTGTTGTTGTGCAGGAGCCTGAGCAATGGGGCCACCATACATGGAGAATGGTTGGCCACGAGGAGGTTGACCGGCAGGATCCATCTTGGGTTGTGAAGGCTCTCCGTGGATATCAATCCCTGGAGCGACAGCAAGGGGCCGAGATGCAGCAGCTGAGCTATCATATCTCCTGCCTCGTCCACCTGTCGATGGCTGTGGAGGATCGGGTAGCTTCTCGCCGAGAGCTCTCTTTCGATCAGCTTCTTTAACAATCACATCCCACTCAGCCTTGCCCTGGTCCTTTTGGCGAACAAAGTAATTCTTAACCTGTTGCATTCGTTAGTAGTGTTTTTTACAGTCAATTATTGACAACTTACCATGACAGCTGTCTTGGAGCCCATGTGGGCAGCGATCCCTGTCCAATCAGAGCCGAACGAGCGCAGGAGTTGTGGGAAGTCATTAGATTCAGACACACTCCAATAACTAGATGCTTGAGTTGGTGCTTTGCGCTCTGAGGCCTGGTGGGCTAGGTTGAAAGTGGCCATCGCAGGTTGAGGTGGTGGGTCGGGTCGGAGTGATGGCGCGGCCATAACCTCAGAGATCGATGATGGAGCAACTGACTGTGGCCTTTCGAGAGATGGAATAGGTTGTGGCTGCTGCTGCTGCTGTTGCACGGAAAAGGGGAGTTGCATGCCAGCAGGATGTTGTTCGAACTGACTTGGCAGGCGATGGGCTTCAGCTGCAGGGAGCGGAGTTGGGGGCCCATCTGTGTTGAGCGCTCTCGAGTTTGATCTGGAACGTCCTTTTCCGGGTCCTGGTGCTGCGGCAAGGGTCTGGTTCGCTTTGGGCGCTTTCGACTCCTTTTCTTTCGGGCCCCTTCGCCTTTTCCTTCCATCCACTTTCTCGGGGTGATCAACTTTAGCAGATCCTCCTCGCCTGCCGGGTGTTGCATTAGGCGTTGAGTTCTCCGTATCAGCTGGAGGCTGTTCGAAACCCCAAGTAGGTGCGGCGGCTCGTCGTGGTCGCCGTCTCTCGCCGTTTTCTCCGGTATCGTGACTTTCTTCTGTTTCGCCATCACCATTGCCCAGCTCTGACACCAATGCACTAGATCGCTGTTTCGCTTTACCCTTTCTGCGCCTCTTCGGTTGCTTCTTGAGCTTTTCCTTAAGATGAAGGTCCTTCTTATTCATGTAGTAATACTGAATGCAAGAACCAAAGTCGCGATTGGGAATTGCATCTGCAACGCGGCCCCATTGCTTGGGTGCCTCCAAGTACTTCTTTTCGAACTGGGCAGCCTCTTCTTCACTGAAGTTGTTGACAGGGGGCAAAACTCGCCATGCCGATACCAATCGGTCAACGGGCGTGAATCCAGTCTTGTCGATATATTTAGTGTTGTCCTTCTCTTCCTGGGTCCAAATCATATCAGGAATAATGGCTTCCTTATCCGTACGGTACTTTTCTTGCTGCATTCTAAGCTCGCGCTCCTTTCTCTCCTCATCCTCACGCATAGATGCTTGCAAAACTCGTTCCAGGTCTCGTTCAGTCGCGAAACGACGCCCACGGCCACTTCCTTCATGTTTTGGCTCAGGTGTTACAGTCCCCGTGATTTCAATGCCGGTCGACACAGAAAACTTGCCCCGGCTCTTGACAGCAGCCGGGTCATTTGACATGGTGAACTCCAAGTACCGAGTGTAGTTGTCTGCGTAGATCTTCTTGTCATGATTTTGCTCGGCAGACTTTTCCAAAGACATCTTATCCAGGTGCTCGGCAACAATCTCGTCCATAATTAAGTCGGAATCAAGAGTGCTCATGAAATCCCTATCTTTATCCCAAGGTTTGCAGCTGTAGTCAGGGAGACTGTCGATCGGTGGCGTGGTCATGTACTGGCGAACAGTATCAAGGTTCATAAAAGAATCGTCTTCAGACTCTGTCTCGTCGTCGTCGACCTGCGACGGCGTGCTGGGCGGCTTTGATGCTGTTTCCGTTGTTTGCAAAACAACATTCGGGGCAACAATAGAAACAGGAGCATCTTCACTTGCGACGTGCCTGTGTACTATGCTTTCAGCTTTTTCTGTGAGAGTCTCAGCAGGAGGCTCGATAGCAGCCTCTTCAGGCTTTTCTGAAATAATATCGGGTTTTCCTGAAACAACCTCTGACACAGTTTCTGTTGGCTTTTCCACAGATGTTTGTGCAGGTTTAGCAGCGCCAGCCTCTGCCGGGGTTTCAGTCGGCTCATCTTCGTTAGGCTTCTCCTTAGAGGGCTCCTCGGAAATATCCATAGGTGTTTCGCTTGTCTCCGTAGGTTTGATTTGGGGCTCTTCGGGAGCACTATCGTTTGCTTTAGAAGCCATGTCTTGGGCTGTCTCGTCAGTGAGAGATGTTTGTGTTTCTGTGGCGACTGGAAGAGCCTGAACAGAAGGCTCGTTGATATCCATCTTGCTGGTCTTTGGTTCTGGTGAAGGTGGGGCAGGCATCTCGGTATCCTCATTTTCGATTTCTTGTACAGATTTCTCGGCATGCTTCTCTTCTACCTCTTCAACGGGGTCTTCGACAAGGTCTTCGGCAAGCGCTTCAGTAGACTTTGAAGTCGACTTTACGGTATGGCTTTCCTCAGGCGCCATGTCGGTTTTCTGGGCAAGTTTCTCGTCAGACTGTTCACTAGCCTGCTCCGCAGGTTTCTCGGTGACGTGTTCAGCGTCCTCTTCCGTTGTCTTTTGAGCAGCTTCTGGTGTAAGCTCTCGGACAGGTTGAATGGGCTCTTCAGATCCCTTAACATGAATTGAATGCTCTGGCTCCGGCTCCGGCTTCGGCTCCGGCCCAGTTTGCACTTCCTGGAGTGGTTGTTGTACTGGTTCAGGTGCAACTGCGTCCGTGCTATGGGCAGCATCGGTCATTTCCACGTCTTCCTTGGTTTCCTCTTCGGCGGATGCCGGCTCTTCAACTTTTTCAAGGATGGGCTTGTTCACTGCCTCTGACAACTCTTCAACCATCTTGAGCAGTCCTTCACCTTCTCCAATAATCTTGACCATGGATCCGTGTGACAAAGCCGCGAAACGAGCCATCACTTGCGTTGGCAGCTTCGGTTTCTCCAATTTGCTGAGCTCAGCCTCCGTCTTTCCAATCTCCATATCAAAGTAGTCGGCCATATCATCGTCGTCATCTGATTCGGAGTTCTGTTCAACAGGTGCTGGTTTCGGGGGGATTTCGAACCTAACTGCCCTAGTTATGATTGGATCGGGCTTCCGTTTGGGCGCTTCTTTTGGGGGCTCTCTAATCTCTCTCGCACGCATGTCAGGCTCCTGGCCAAACCTAAGCGTGCTCTCCATGGTAGGCGATGGACCAGATCGATAAGAGTCTCGCCTAGAAGCATTGGTAGGTCGTGTATCCCTATCCATCGACGCCCTCGCAGATTGAGACTCTAATCGTTCGGACTTAACGGTGATTTCTCCAGGTTCTGCGCTATAATTAGTTCGCGCACGATTGTCGTAATAAGGCTCCGACTTCGCATCGCTACTGCGTGGCCGCCTCTCATCGTCATGGTAATGATCATACTGGGAACTATCACGTCGTAAAGGTGGTCGTTGTTGTACAAAGCTTGGCGATCTCATCAACTTGGGCGAATCGGGGGCTTTTTTCAGATTCGGGTTGATCCATTGCTTACTAGAAGGTCGTGGTGGCGGAGGTTGCTGAGCGCGAGGGCCAACTGGAATAGAGGGGCCGTCGTGCATCATGGCCTTACCAAGACCAACTGGAGGCATTGTTGGGTCGTGTCCTGCAGACGGTGGCCGGTCATTGAAGGCACGGGGAGCTGTAGGGGGGATCTTCGTCGCCGCGCTGGCAGAAACGTAACCCTCTCCTACACTCAACCCTCTGGCGGAAACAGGACCAAAGTTAGATGCGGATGGCGCGGCAGGAGGCGGCGATACCTCCTTACTAGAGAGGCCTGAATCGTGGCCGGCGTTGGCGCGAGCTTCCAATTTGTTCCTGAACAATTCGCGGTCTCGGGGGTCGCGGTCGTCTCGAATATCACGTCGGGTATCTGGGTCAGCATAACGATCCATCCGGTCCCTATCGTCACGATCCCTTCCGCCCCAACGACCCTCTTGAGAGCGGCTGCGCGGGTAGCGATCTCCTCTGTCTTCCATATAAGGCCCTCTTCCACGACCTCTTTCAGAATTCCAATCCCCCCTTCCTCGACCCCGTCCTCGGTGGAATCCTCCTCCACGAGGGTAAGGAGCCATACCGAACTGGGGATCAGATGAGGATGACCCTGCAGAAGGGGGTCCACCATCTCTAGAGCCGCGTCGGGACCTATCTGCATCAACTCCAAGAGGTCCATCCCGGTCACGGTCTCGAAAATCTCGTGTAGGTGACCTTGCACGACCGATAGGCGAACGGCGTGATCTGAAATCCCTAGGTTCACGCCAGTCTCTATCGCGATCGCGATCCCGGTCGCGTTCACGGCTTCTATCATCATGGTAACGGTCGCGAAAATCGACATCCCTATCCCGACCCCGATCTCGACTATCATCTCTTGATGACCATCCGCGACCGCGTCCTCGGCCGCGGCCGCCTCTAAATTCGCCTCCGAATCCTCCGCCTCGGGGGCCACTAGGTGCATCGATTAAGGCTTTTGGTCCGCGAGGGGGTTCGCGTCGCAGCGGGTCACCAAAGTCACGTCCTGGTTGAAAGTTGCCATTGCCTCCTCGGACATCAGATGGTCGGCGCCTATCTCCATCGTTGTATGGTGCTGTTCTGTCAAATCTGTCAGGTGAGCGGTCACGGGGCGATCTGGACCGTTCATATCGTGAGTATCTTGTGGTCCTAGATTCCAGAGGAAGTCAGCATGAGGATGGTTGCGAAGAGGACGTGCGGCATTGCGACCGACTAAAATAGCGGTATTTGCGATTTCTTTTCCTCCGCATGTTTGTGAGATTGATGGTGGTAGAATGGAATAAGCATACATTTCTCCAAGGCCTCAGGAAACCCGAGGGGATCGGTTAATTTATAGGTAGCCCATGCACTCAGAGGCAAAGTAGTATGGCACCTGACAATGCCGTGTGCCACGTTTGATGATAAGGAAAAGTTTCTGCCAAAGTAATTTCCCCGTTAAGGTAGTAACTGAGCTTTCGCGGGTGCCGTACTCGTATGGTTGATGTCGCGTCTTGGCTACAAAACAAGACACCTAAATCGAACCGTTCGTCATGAGAGTACCAAATGAATAAAAGTCGAAGCAGGCGTATAATGTATTAGTGATATTATATTCGTATGTCGAATCGGGGACGAATAAAGGGCGATGGAAAATGCGTGTTGTGCCGCAAAAGCAACGGTGCCTTTGCGATAGATGGATGGATGCAGGTCGAAGGTTTGAGGGATCGAAGGCAAGCCTAAGGCGTGCATTGAATGCTGAACTCTGCTGGGCCTTAGCTTAAGCGACCCCATCTCCTGCAAATTGGAATGGACACACTGTCGCATGGCGCTTAGTGGTGGATGGGAGGGCTCTTTAGAAAAGCGTCGGTTTTCCAGGGGGCTTGACCCAGAATTGCCGTGACGCTAGACCTTAAATGGATCATCAAATGGAACTGCCAGTCGGGCGATACACGCACGCCCGATTTTTGAAGCCGATGAACCCCGCCGTTTTTTTCGATGCGGGTCCGGAGCCGGGATTTCTCACGGAAGAAATCATGAAAGTTAAAGAGTCACGAGTTTGTTGAAACTACAAATGAAGTAAAGAGTTTATAATGAGAAGTATATTTGGATCGGTTCTCTTACGGTATTGGTAGCTTGAATTTCTATACTTATTCCTTTTTTTTTTTTTTTTGGCGAATCACAATAGTGTTATAAAGTACCTTTTCTAGATTTTCATTTTTGCCATCAAATTGTGTGTTATGCAACTTACGACTTCGAACTTACGACTCACAACTTACAACAATTTCATGAAAAAACCCTTTCACCACCATGGCCTCCAATTCAGACGCTCCGCCCTCAGCGGCCACCGAGGCTGTCCTGGTCAAGTCAGAGGAGATGCCTGCCGACGCTCAGAAAGTTGAGGAGCTCGACTTTAACAAACTCAAGGGTCCTATTACTGCGGAAGATCTCTTCGAAGGCATGCGCCACATGGGCTTCCAAGCTTCCTCCATGTGTGAAGCCGTGAGGATCATCAACGATATGGTGCGCCGCAGACTCTACAACATGGTTTCCTGATGTGCTAGGGCCAGGCTGGTTAACGACTTACAGCGTGCGTGGAAAGACCCCGAGACGGGTGACAAGACCACAATCTTCTTGGGTTATACTTCCAACCTCATCTCCTCAGGTCTTCGAGGCGTGCTTCGCTGGCTCGTTGAGCATAACCACGTGTCGTGTATTGTCACCACTGCTGGTGGCATTGAGGAGGATTTTATCAAATGTCTCGGTGATACATACGTTGGATCCTTCAGCACTCCTGGAGCCGAACTCCGAAAAAAGGGCCTCAATCGTATTGGAAACCTTGTTGTTCCCAATGCAAACTATTGTGCCTTCGAGGACTGGGTTGTCCCTATCCTCGACAAGATGCTTGAAGAGCAGGAGGCCAGCAAGGGCACCGAGGATGAAATCAACTGGACACCATCCAAAGTGATTCACCGTCTGGGTAAGGAGATCAATGACGAACGTTCCGTCTACTACTGGGCATATAAGAACAACATCCCCGTATTCTGTCCTGCCATCACTGATGGAAGCCTGGGCGACATGCTCTACTTCCACACTTTCAAATCCTCACCCCTGCAGCTCAAGATCGATTTAGTCGAGGATATCCGCCGTATCAATACCATCGCTGTCCGGGCTAAGCGAGCCGGTATGATTATTCTTGGCGGCGGTATCATCAAGCACCACATTGCCAACGCATGCTTGATGCGAAACGGTGCCGAGTCGGCCGTCTATATCAACACCGCACAAGAGTTCGACGGCAGTGATGCAGGTGCTAGACCAGACGAAGCTGTATCATGGGGCAAGATCAAGATTGGGGCTGACAATGTCAAGGTAAGTTGACATCTTGCCTCTGCTCTTTGCAGCGACTTACCATTCATAAGGTTTACATGGAGGCAACGGCGTGCTTTCCATTCATTGTAGCAAACACATTTGCAAAGGATATTGGGAAGTTTAACAAATAAGAATCAAAAGAATAGAATTCAAGTATGTTTGATTGCGATTATTACAAACGCGAATGACTCCTTGTTCATTGGGCATCATAAAGTTGGGTAAAAGGCGTGAACTTTTACGTTTAACAGACAAACGCAAACACGAAAACTACTGATAGAATACAAACAATTCCATAATGAATAACCATGCTCCATGTCCCTAGACATTCAAGATCTTGATTTGCGAGTGGGAAATCGCAAATGCGTTTGCCCTTCGGTGCCATCCTTTCTGAGTCCTTTCTAGTGATCAGTATTTATCATCTCCTTCTTTAGTTGAGACCCCTCGACGTCAGTCGCAACCTTCTTTTGATCATCCGCGGCGGCTCTTGCATTGGGAGTTTGTTCATTAATCTCCTGGGCCTGCTGGGCTTCTTGAACTTCCTGCTCTTGTTGGGCAGCTAGTTCGGCGGCCAGTCGTTCAGCTTTCTCCCTCGCGATCTGTCCACGAGGTCGGTACCTTCGTTTGTTCCTTTGTCGGCGCTCTTCCTTGAGCCTGGCAGCTTCTTCTTCCCCCTGTTTTTGACGTCGGATTGCTTCAAGGTCAATATTATCCTTTCGCATGTCCTCAATAGCTACCTGACCTTCTTCAAGCAAGGGCCAAGGGTTCAAGACTCCTCCCTTCCTTGTCATCATCCAGCCAACGACATCGCCAGCGTCTACCGATCCATCTGAACGTTGCCTTTCCAAACATCTTCTATGCCAAAGGGCAATGTCTTCAGGCCTAGGTCGGTCAATAGGACAGGGTGGAAAGTGGGATGGGAGAGCAGGAATATCGGGGCTTGGGGGTCTGTCCTTGCCATCTTGCATCTCATCACTGCGATACCGCTTGGTAGGTCCGATTTCCGGTTCCTCATGGTCGTCTAGATCCTCGTTCGAAGAGCTATCGTCGTCGGAAGCATCTTGAGCGTGAGAGCCCGGGGGCTCTTCTTCCACAGGGGAAGTCTGAGTGTCTCCATTCTGGGTGTGAGAGAACTTTGTCTCGACTAGCGATGGCTCAGCCCCCTCCTCGGGTTCGTCGGGTGACTGAGGTCTGAAAATCGAACGCGAACCTTAAAGCGAAGATTAGAGAAAGATACTACAGGGTGCAGCAACAAGCATGATAAAACTTACCAGGCCGGAGACTGAAGTCTCGTTGCACAGCGGCTCGTCGAATACTCATAGCTGTATCCTGAGACTGTGTTAGAAAGTGTTAGAAATGTATCTGTTGGTAACTAAACCGGACCGCTGAGCTGTGTTTGTTGGTCTTGAAGAGGCGGGTGGTGTTTAGTTGAAGTCTGTGGTCTGTTGGCAAGAGGGAAAGGAGATAAAAGGTAAAGTGACGCGAGGAAAAATAAAAGCCTTTGTGGCCTATGTGAATGAATGGAAATGGTTGCCAGTTGTTGTCACTGGCAGAAGCTCAGAGTCGACTGGCGGTCGCTAATCAACTTACCTCCCGCTTGTCATGACGCATACTCATCAATATCAGTGCGACCTCTTCTACCTCTGGATCAATCTCGTCTCTCTCAGCTTTGCCCGCTTCAGGTCTGTCTTCCTCAAGGTTCGATTCTCGAAGTTGACTCGAAGTTGAGTGTTTCTTCTTGCGAGTCCAATTGTGGCCCGTCCTCTTCCTCTTTTGAGTCTGAGTAGCAGCTCCTGCCTCTGTTGTGGTATTCTCTGTGGATGACATCTAAGCGCCTAATGAGTAGAAAATAGAAGAAGGTAAAAAAGAAAATAAAAGAAAAAGAAAACAGCAAAAAGATTCGATTGTTTAAGCTTGGTAGTGAAGTTGTTTGAGTGAAAGGTAATAAGAAATAGATTGAAGGAATATACTCTTAATTGCCCAGTCAGAGTTTCACTAGGTAGGTAGTGACTCGATCCTCATGGAATGGAAGTACCTTCTGATCTTCTTGCACAAAGTATCTAAAACCCTATGGAAGTTCATTTCTATGATGAAAGTCTCCATCTTGATAGCAGTTACATGCAGATAGTTCGTTCACAGAGCATCATCCTATCTCCGAGATAACTCTATACCCAAGGATAGGGCAGTTTGGAATATCACCCCAAGTAAGGGAGGTCAAGCCATTGACGAGCATAACAGGCCGCTCTAACTTCCAAGATTAAGATTACCAAGGTTATACACGCAATATAAATGATATAAGTTTAAAGACTCAAGGTTCTGTTGTTATGAATCCAATACTTGTTTGATTGGCGTGTGATAACGAGCAGTTGAACAGATGTGTCTTTGTTACCCCATTTACCAGGAGGCACTGAAAACTACCCAGAACAACGTCCCATCATCCCATGATATCAGGCTTTTCCATTGAAATAAACTCCTCAAGCTTCTCCAATAATTTCCTTGAACTCTTTCAAAGCAAGATCCCATTCAGCAGCGCTGTCCGCCTCCGCCCATGAGGCAACTTTCTCAATACCCTCGAGGTCGTCCTTCATGTGGCTCTCTGTCGTCGTCCCATCCAAAACCGTGACACCTTCAAGACCTAACACGAGGGCATAGTAGGCAGCTACCTGAGCGATGCCAGCCTTCTCCGCAACCGTCTTGACGGCTTTGGTAGCAGCGAGTCTAGGGTTAGCGCTGTATGTCCAGAAAGACTGGAAAGCGATTCCTTGCTGACGACAGTAAGCCCGCAGTTCGACTTCAAAGCGTGTATCCGGATAAAATCTATTCTGGACAATACAAGGTTTGACAGTTACTGCTTCATTGAGGGCCTTGAGTATCGGGAGCGTCGTGTTCGAGATGCCTAGGTTGCGAATCTTGTGGGGTACGTAGGTCTCGAGCGTCTTCCACGCGGTGATTGTATCCTCCATAGTTTGCAGGGGGCTATGCAAGAGCACGCTGTCAAAGTAAGGCTCCTCGCCAGCTATAGTGAAGTATGCTAGTGATGAATTTACTGATTGATGAACTTTGTCTACCAGAGGCGCATCGAAATCATAAGGTGCGTTTTCATCTTGGTTGCCTGGAGGCGAAAACTTTGTTTGAAGCTGACAGCTGGTCAATTCTTGGTTTTATTGATTATATATGTGTGGCCGAACTTACAAAGAGGTCTTCGCGATTAATGATGCCATCTTTGATGGCTCTCTGGACACCCTGCCCTACACCCTTCTCATTGTAATGTTTGGGCTGGCCTGCCGTATCGACGCCACGAAAGCCATGTTTGAGGGCAGAGTATACAAGGTCCGCTGATCTGTCCTTTTTCCAGGCCGTGCCGTAAACAAGTTTTGGCATGGCAGTGGATGAGCCCTTGAGGGTGAGGTCCTTGGCTAGCTTAGCAGCCATGTTGAAAGAGTTCACTGTCGAGAATTGATGAGATGAAGGTGAATCAATTTTCTCGGCTGTGTTATCCGGGTAATGGAAATATGAGATTGTGAGAGACGGCTTCCGTGATGTTATAAGGATCAGAGGTCAGAAGTAGCTTAAAGGGTGATGTTTATCGCTAATTACGAAATGTTGAGCCTCAAAACCGTCTACATATGGCGTCAATTTCAACGACCAACGTATTCCAAGGCAGCCAATCACTGCCTACAGACATTCAAACATTCAAGACTTCCCCGCATAGAGCGCATTCGTTGGTTAATACACTACCAACAAAGCCGGAATTTTCAGAGAGTGCTTGCTTTTAAGTGAGACTTCACTGCCCATGTAGACGAACTTAAAGAGTGATACGCTTCAGTTTCAATTTAATACATGAAGATGTGTAGTGATGGAAATAACCCGGACACAGGACAAGCATAGTAATGAATGACGTCGATATTCATGACTATCAGCTTTCACCCCACAACCTAACGCGGGGTTATGAGCTCGATTTCTGTGAACATCATATTAAAGTCGAGGAACAATAAATTGAATGAGTCATGCCGTTAAAATAGACAGTAATCTAGTAGTAGATGATCCTCAAGTATCCAGTGGATGTGTTCTAACTATTTAGGCTAAGTAACCGGGCCTTATTGCCGGATCTGTCATGTGAAGCAATTCTGTATCTTTCCCCCACAAATAGAACCTCTTTGATCCAGCTATCAACATCATTGGATTAGATATTGCGGCTGCCCCGCCATAGCTCTGAGGGGTTGGAGCTCATTGGGATAAAGTTACGTTACCTGAGATGTGGGATCGAGAATATTGAACCTGTATCTATCAGCATTTTGGCCATCTGCTCTTCGTGAAATACAAGCTTCGTAAAACATCAATAATTGTAATTATGGCTCCTTACACTGCAAAATGGGGTATCATGGCCACCGGTGGCATTGCTGAGTGTGAGTCTCACTCTCGTTTCAGAAAGGCATCCAAACCAGGCACTGACTATCAACACAGCCTTCACCAAAGATATCCTCACAGATCCTGCGGCTCGTGAGGTCAACGATGTTCAGCACGAGATCGTCGCAGTCGCTTCCTCCAGCTCTGCCGACCGCGCTCGTGATTTCATCAAGAAGATCGACGGTCCGTCTTCCGCCGCCGTTTACGGCTCCTACGCTGAGCTTGTTGCCGACCCTAATGTCGACATCGTATATGTCGCCACACCTCACAGTCATCATTTCCAGAATGCCATGCTCGCCCTCGAGGCTGGAAAACATGTCCTCTGTGAAAAGGCTCTCACTGTCACCGCAGCACAGACTAAGAAATTATACGAGGTTGCTAAGACTAAGAACCTTTTCTTTATGGAGGCTGTCTGGACACGATACTTCCCTCTTAGTATCAAAATTCGAGAGATGATCCAGTCTGGGGTTATTGGCACTGTTTATAGAACATTCGGTACATACTCTTACCCTAACCTTCTCCATTGACGTCCTTTAGTCCTCTGCAAGAAGTACATTAGCTTATTCCCCTCTATAGCCGATCTCTCGTTCAACAAAAACACCGACAGCGACGACCTTGATTTCCCTGATTCCAACCGTATGGTCAACCCAGACCTGGCAGGAGGTGCTCTGCTTGATCTTGGCATCTACTCCTTGACCTGGGTCTTCCAATCTCTGTACCATGTTCAGCCCGAGGCCAACAAGGAGGCACCCAATGTTGTAGCTTCCATCAACAAGTACCGCACCGGCGCCGACGAGTCCACGACTATCATCTGCCAGTTCCCCAAGCACAGCTCGGTCGGTATCGCAACCACTTCACTGCGCATTGCTACCGATGTGGACGGCCTCAACACCGGCGGTCCTGCCATCCGAATCCAAGGCTCCAAGGGTGAAATCCAAGTCACAGGTCCTGCATTTCGACCGACCGAATACAAGGTGATCAAATCGGATGCCAATGGCAAGGTCGAAGTTGTGAGCTGCCCGATTCCTACAGATCCTAAGCGCAACAACCGAGGTCACGGTATGTTCTGGGAGGCTGATGAGTGCGCACGATGTCTGCGAGATGGCAAGAAGGAGAGTGCTACCATGCCCTGGTCTGAGAGTATAGCCATCATGGAGGTCATGGATAGCGCTCTGAAGCAGGGCGGCGTATCGTACCCCGACCTCATCACCACAGATGTGTTTGATCCCAACAGCCCTCTCAATACTGGTAAGAAATGAGCATATGACGTCTAATATTGTACATAATACTGGCAGTTATGATGAGACAAAAATCGAGGGATATGCAGGGATATTCTCGAGCATTGAACAGTACCACGGACCTGCGTCAATGCATTGAGTTAGATGTGAATACAGCACTTGCATAAGATGCGTACTACGTGCATCGTCTGAGATCAACGGTTCCGGCGCTACAGGCGGTAGAGTGAGATTAACGGTTCGTGTCAAATGTGACATGACAGGGATTTGCACTTGGATTACTGTACAAGCGCAATCACCAACATTTGACAAATCTGCTATGACTGACCGAGCGACAAAGGGACGAAAAAGTTGCCAATCGCGGATTGATTCAAAGGTACGTCAATTTCCCCTATTGCAAATCCAACGATGATCAGCCAGCCCAAGACGCCAATTTACAAGATTCTTTGCTGAAGCACAGTTCGAGACTTGGGTCTCAGCTTATGATGACGTGCATTGTACCTTTCAAGCGAGCGGGAGCACCCATGCCCACAGCTCACAACCCCTGACATGAACTCTTAATTATTCAAGATATGTATCCAGGTACAGTACAGTACCCGTATGGATGCCCAACTTGAGCGGTGGAGGGGGGCGTAGAAAGAGCCTGAAATTCCATGATCATAAGCAAGGCACGGACTTTGTTGGTTCATATTGACGCAGTGGCGTAGGATTCAGGTCGTGTGAATGGGCTGATGAGATGTGAAGACGAGTGATGTGATGCGAGAAGAGATGAGACTGTGGGGGGTCGACGATATAAAGACACCTTACCAGGAGAAGAAGGAAAGCTTTGACTAAGTAGGTACCTAAACTTTGAGGCCTGGAGGCGGATCCGAGGTGTTCGTGACAAGAGAAGGGGCCTCAAAATCGAACAGGGATAGAAACGAAGTTTTCATATCAAAACGTTAATCTTGATCGCATCCCACTGAGACTAGACCAACTGCATGCATGCGTGCATGCATTACATTTCAAAGTGTCAGAATCGTCAACTTGGTCTCAGCCACCAATATATCATTCTCTCACGGAGCAGCCGTTGACACGAACTGAGTTTTTGAATCATTACAGGCACTAGTTAGTATGAGCCATTAATCGTATTGACCGTTTGTTCTTGAAATGAATGAAGATATTCTTCAAGCCACAACACGGAGCCGCGCTGCTCCAACAAAAAACTGACTCCACTAAATAAATAATCGCGGGCCACACCCGTCCTGGACCCCAGTTCAGCCCAACCTACATTAGACCAGACCGGTTGAAGCCAGGGCATTCACTCGGTCACTACTTGATATTGGAGAAATTAGTCAACATCTACAGAAACAGTACCAACCAACTCGGTCATAATCTCATCTCTCATCTCAACGCCCAGACAGGGCACATTCACACCCCTCCCCAGGTCATCTCAGAGACATCCAAGAGACAAGGAAGATTATACTCCACAACCCACCCAAAGAACCCGCACAGAAGAAAATAGTCACTCATCGTCTTCTCTCACCATGGCAAGTGCTTCATCGGCCACGCCGGCTGGAGATCATGAGAACGGGCCACTCCAACAACCCAGCTCTCAGGCACAAGCACAAGTACAAGTACAAGCACAAACCAACAAAGATACCCCCGCAGATGATGAGTCCTTCTCACAATCTGCAGCGGAAGAGGCACCGGAGACTTACGAGGCCACCCACGTCCATGCCATCTACGAGGCCATCGCACCTCACTTCTCGGCCACTCGCCACAAGCCCTGGCCTCGCGTTGCCAACTTCCTTACCTCCCAGTCTCCCGGCAGTCTCGGTCTTGACGTCGGATGTGGTAACGGCAAGTATCTACGAGTCAACCCGGCTGTCCACCTGCTTGGCTCCGACCGGAGTCCAGCTCTTGTCCAGCTTGCCCGGACCGAGCTGCGGCGGCCCAGACAAGACGGTGTAGAGCATGACCCGAGAATCTCTGATGTCGATGTTGCTGTTGCAGATGGCTTCGCGCTTCCTTATCGCAAGGCATCCGCCGACTTTGTCATCTGCATCGCTGTTGTGCACCACATGTCCACTCGCGAGCGAAGGCAAGCCGCTATCGCTGAGTTACTAGCTCTAGTAACTCCTCAGGCTGGTCGTGTTCTCGTATACGTGTGGGCTCTCGAGCAGGCGTCGAGCCGCCGCGGGTGGGACGCGAGCAGTGACCAGGACCGCCTGGTGTCGTGGGTTATGCGGAAGCCAAAAGGTCAAGAGCCCGGAGGCACGTTCCAGCGCTACTACCATCTGTACAAAGAGGGTGAGCTTGAGGAGGATGTCCAGGCGGCTGGGGGCATTGTGGTGGAGAGTGGTTATGAGAAGGATAACTGGTGGGTGGTATGTAGTCGACCGTCGTGAGACACCGTTCCCGGTAAGCTGCCGTAGGAGCCAATATCTCGTAGGCGTTACAAAAAAGGGCTGGATATGAATATGGATACCAACTTTGAGAGACAACTTTCACCGACTTTTAAGCTGCATATTATGATCTTGTCAAACCATCACAAAGGGGTGCGCCGACATTAAATCAAACATATTGTTCTAACTTGGGTAACAATGCTAGCTGTACAATTCATCTACAACAAATTCTGCTCTATCACATCTCCAGATGTGTCTATCAAAAAGATAAAAACAATACTAAACAGATAAAATGCAAACGCTGTGCAACAAAAGGCAACACTTTCTCTCTCAACTCCTGTTCCCCTTCCCGAGACCATTCATGGCCTCACCCTTTCTGATGCTTCCATTGCTGGGCTCTCAAACAACCCAGTAACCATTGCCATTCGGACGCCCCCGGTCAATGCAAAGAAGATAAAGAAATGATAACATGATAAAAAAGACAATTCAAAGAATCAAAATAAAAAGAAGCACTACCATGTTTTTCCATCAAGATTTTCTTCGCATTAAGTCGTGTCCATATTCCAACCTATCCATTCCGTCCCGTCGTTAGATTTCATACGCTGCTGTAATTCCTGAATATGCTCCAATCAAATCCCAAGGTAAACGAATCGCCGACTCCGACTCTCTTGTTCTGTTCTTGTCCATGCAGTCATGCAATCCCATGTTTAAATCCATCGTAGTAAATTCGTACATTCCTCGCCGCTACCAGTGACCCAAACATCGCCCTGCGAGATGAGCCGTAAAGGAAAGGCCAGGACTATGCATAATCCATGTGGCTGGTGTTCATATAATACAATTGTCTGAATTGGTGGGAAGCTATGTGATTCGGCGTCGCTGATTGGCTTCGTGTGGGTATTCTTCTGGAGAGGCCCGTCGTTTGGAGCCGGCCGATTCCATCGAGTAATTCGCAAGACTTGTATAGAGAGGACTTTGGCCTAACCCGGTGATGGGTCCCATATTAGGTACTGCAGCAGGCGTGCTATAGGGGCTGACGCCACCAGTGAGCTCAGCAACCCCAGGGAGCATACCAGCGGTTCGAGGTGGTGGCTGGTTCTGAATTGGGGCCAAACCTGGTCCTGGCACATACTGAATTTCGGCGACATCGGGCGCCATAGGCAATGGAGGCGGTGGCGGAATTGACTCTCGACGGGGAGCCATGGCTCGGCTGCTGACAGGCATAGGAGGGGGAGGAGGAGGCCTGTTGTATACCACTCGAGGGGATGGTGCCCCTATATCCCGCGGCATGCTCCCCTGGGGCTGTGAGTGAATGTGGCTGCGTGAGGGCGAGCTCCGGTGACTGTTGTTTCCCTCGACATTGACTGCAGCTAAGGAGAAAGGGATAACACCTGCACGTCGAGCCATATCTGCTTCGCCAAGCTGCCAATGCATAGCTTCTGCTGCTCGCCAAGGGACCGCCATCTCTTCTGCAACTTTAGCCCACATCTCCGGCTTAAACCTGTAAGTCTATTAGCTCTTTTCTTGTAGGTGTAACTCAAGGGGGGCAACTAACCTCTCGTAAAGCCTGGCGAGCTTGTTCTTACGCTCCTCGTCCCATTCACT
Source organism: Fusarium anguioides (assembly GCA_012977745.1). Taxonomy (NCBI): domain Eukaryota; kingdom Fungi; phylum Ascomycota; class Sordariomycetes; order Hypocreales; family Nectriaceae; genus Fusarium; species Fusarium anguioides. The sequence goes on from JAALXK010000061.1 coordinate 47,779, forward strand.
TCGTCTTTCAAGGTAGTTCTGGTAGTGGAGGCGGCAGCTGATCGCGCTCCGTCCAGGCAGGCGCTTTGAGATATCCTCCCACTTCATGTTACGTCCTCGAAGATCGATGATGAGGGCATCTTCCTCTGGTGACCACTTGCTCTGTTTCTTGACGGGCGGCTGATCTGCAGCGTGAGGAGGCACGCCTCGCCTTCCAGACATCAGTGTCGAAGCTACAGGTGGCGGCGGCGCAGCATGCGCAACAGGTCGTGGTGGAACTGGTGAGGCCTTGGGCTGATAATGTTGACAAGCGAGAGCTGGATCAGGCTGGGTTTGGCGAGGCGGCGAGACAGAAGGCTCATGAGATCCGGATGCCTTCAAGAGGGCGGCAAAATCCACCGCGACAGCTTGACCACCCAGTCTGCCCGCGTGGGAACCGTTAGCATATGAGCGAGGCGTACGCCCCCTCTCAAGACGGTCTTCTATACCCACGATGGATGGCGGTAACTCTGCCCGCAAGAGGCAGAGCGGAGACTCGCTCTTGAGTTGGGCCAGCTCGGCGACTTTTGCTGGTTGTTTTGGCGAAGGTACGTCTGTTGCAGCGGCTTCGAGAAGCCTGACACTGCTTGAAGGTGTTGTATATCAAGTTTCACGAAGCCCCGTGTGTCTGACTTCCAATGGACAGATAGTTGAGTCGGATTAAGGTGCGTGAACTATGTTGGTGAGATCGAGTTGAGGTAGTAAGCCTGCTACGTCAAATCTTGAGAGATTATATCACTTGTATCGTCGTCCTAGTGTCTATAAGTCGTTGAGTGTAGTAGTGGAGGCCTTCTGATATTGAATGCTGTGTAGTGGTGTGCAGCTGGGTTAGGTATCGACACAGTTGGGCTCTGTCAGGTACCAGGTTGCCACAAAGATGCAAAAGGAGAAGAACTGTCTCGGGAGGCAACAGTGATGGTTGTTCAGATCATAAAGCGTGGCTCCAAGGCGTTGAATGGGCACAGGGAAATGTGATTGGTGATGTCCAGGACTCTCTCAGCCAATGGATGGTAATATGATCATATGGTGAGGCAGAGCAAGTCGTGGGGCGCCAATCGAGATAAATGAGGCCAAGGTAAGGCTTGTTATCTCACGAGCCTTTTATCTAAAGTCGTAGGAGATAACTGAATCGATGAGATGACACTGCGGAAGAGACAGAAAGAAGATCTTCGAGGGTTGTCCGTTTGGAATGAAGAGAAAACGTCGGTCAGATCTTCTGCTGGGCCCCTACTAACTTAGTATGACCTTCAGGAGCGATAACTTATGCAAAGGACCCACGTTATGGATCGCCTTGCTTCTTCTTCTTCTTCTTCTTCCTCTTCTTGCTCTTGCTGGTCTTGACCGAGTCCAGACACGAAGAACTGGAGCTGGATGAGGATCCAGGCTGAATAGGGCCAAAAGGTGGACTCTGGAACAATCGAAAAAGAAAAGAAAGGTTCAAGCCGGAGAATATTATTAGACTCAAGGTCCGAAAGAAGTCATCGGTCGAAAGAGGCGACTCCAGCGACGTCGGTGTGGGGAGACAAAGATGCGATGCAGAAGGAAATCAGGGTCTGGTTGCATCCCCACGAAACGGTGAACATAGTGTACCTTAACAGGAAGCCTGGCCTATAATGTACCTACGTGACGAAAAGAAACCCATCAAGAAGCACAAGCTTGAGAACGAACAGGATGGTCAAGGAACGAGCGCATCGAGGAACATGGGGAGGGGGTGTGTCGACAACAACCTCGATGTGACAGGGGTATTTGGAGGCGGGTCTATCAGTGAAGGATGAAGAAGTAAGTTGAGTGGAGTTGATACGTTTGGCAATAAGGCAGAGGGCATCGAAAGGCCGATAAACGTTGGAGAAGACATTGCTGGCCTATGCGTGTTGGTGTTAGTAGGTAGTCGTTGGTGTTAGTGCCATACCTCTAACGTCCCCATCTTTCCTAAAGATATGCAAGTGAGGCCTACAAAAAAAAGTTGAAATAAGACCGAGAAAGTATGAAGCAAAAAATAAAATACATCTCGAGTCGATGCAATGCAGACCGCATCATGCCTAATGAGTTGGCCCCATACGAAGGAACCTGCAAAGTGAGGTTATCCCGAGTCTCGTCTTGTCTTGGTCGAGTCATCTTCCAACCAACCCATGGTTACGACAAAAGCCATGGCATGGTTTGCTATGCCATGCCATGCCACTATGGCCTCAGCATCACTGTCAAGACGACCATCCGTGATGACAAACCAGATTTGGCACCTGTCATGGTGTAGACCAGGGTAATAGCTCAACACCACCTTTTTTTGCTGCGCGGATGAACTGCTGTACAACGATGTACACCGCAACGCTCTGGATAGTACCTCATCGCCTTGCACAGCCGCGGCCCTGTCTGGTCCTGTTTTGTCATAACTGACCTGCCTTGCCTTGGCCTTGGCTGAGGGGTGCTGGCGTCTATCTTGGTCTCCAGCTTGAGGCTAGGTGCATCGGCGACACACCCCCCCCTGGTTCAACACCAACTCACCATTGACGCCCTCTGGTCCACGTTGCTACGATCTTCGCATGGGGGGAGTTGCCGGGTCCGGTTACTTTTTGTTCGCCTTCACAGTAACAAGGGTAGGGAATATTAAATTAGGACTCAGAAGGAATCGAGTACGCCGGTAACAAATATCGAGGTACTTCGCTCTATTAAGTCTATAAGATGAAGGAACTGGATTTTGATGTGGTAAAAATGGGCGTTAGAAAATTAGTTGGTAAAAGGGATGGACGGATACCGGGACCTCTTTCTTGGTAAGTGGCTGTAGGTCAACTTGAGGCACTCTAGCACGTGGTCACAAGAGGCAAGAGCCTAACGAACTCGGAAAAGTAAAGAAGGACATTCATGCAACATCTCAGTAAATTGAAGGCATCATCCATGGATAGATTTTGAAAATAAAATAAGAAAAATCTTGTCTTTCTCTCTTACATACCTGCTGCAGACGAAATTAAGTTCTTCTATTAGGGCGTGCCATATTTATTACACCTGCCTGCATACCCACCCAACATCAGATGCCCAGCATCCAATGTCGAAAGAAATGCCACGAAGCTCTGCATAAAATTCCATCGGTACGAACTCTGGATGCCAAGAGATCCATCGTCTCGGCCATAGTGATTCAAAACCCGCCGCAGACTAACCCGCCTAAAATATTAGTTCCTTGAAAGAACTTGAGGCCCTCTGCGTTTTAAGCCACCCGTCTGAGTATGTCTCATTCCCGAGTCTCTGATTTTGTAAGCACGCAGGTAAAAAAAAGACCCAAGACTTGGAGCATGAATTTTAGGCACAAATGTCTTAAACAACATGAGGTGTTGTCTGTGAATGCGGCGTGGGTCCCGTTCTCTCGCATATCGGGCTCCCTAGGGCCAAGCAAGATGGCAGACATGTAGCTCAATATGGTAGTCCATGTGCACATGCGAGTCCAGATACCATCCACCATAGAGGCATTTGAATTGGCGCCCCAACCGGTATGTCTACTAACTGGGAGCCAAGGGGTTCGCAGGAACCTCCTAGTTCGAGACAGTAGCCCGTCAATCACATCGCTACACTCCGCAACAGTCATCGTGCCAGGGTAGCCCCCGTAAGGCTTGATTCGGCTGGACCCAGCTTCGCTACAGCACAGAGGTTAGGCAATGCATGAGTCGAAGCTTGCGATAGGCACAACGGCGGAATGGCAAGTTGGTGTTGAACGCCGAACTTAGACAAAGAAATATACTCGAAGCACCCCCAAGGATCAAATGAGGTTTGACTTAGAGAAATATTAAGGGACGATATGCCTTGAACGGGCTGTCATTTGGTATTACTCTTGATGGCGGGTGATTCGCTCATTGAAGTTCAGGGACCTCGTACCTCGCTGGTTCAATGGATTCATAAAATCGATTAATGACGCAGAAGGGGTTAGATCGTCCAGAAATATCTACGAATACTGTACATCATCGTGTCAGGAATTTGCCGCAAGATGCCAGCCCAACCCATGTATCTCAGCCCAGGCTCAGCGTGCTCAGCCAGGCCTAGCCGCCAACAAGCAACCAGCCAGCGTCAGCTTCAGCGTCAGCGCGCAGTGCCTGATCCTTGAGGTATGATCGTCTGCGGGGAGCTGAATGCTAGGATGGATCATATTAAATCTGTTTGAGACGAGTTCTGTGTACGGAGTACGGATACGCTCGTGCTAATTAAAGTGAGTGGAGATGATGCTTACTACTAAGGTACTTTACCTGATGGAAGGCTGAAGTTAGAATGTTTGCAGCTGCGCTTAGGCTTCCGTCCGTACCAGGTTCATAAAGAAACTGCTGAAGTAAGGTACCTGAGGTTCAAGCAATGACAAACATCAAGTTACATATCAACTGCCCCAACAAGTTAGCGAGGCACCAAATGATGTATGTACGTTCTGCTCCAGCTCCTCCATGAATGAATAAATCTGTTATGTGTTTTGCTGGGTCTCTTACCAGAAAGGTTTCTGGTGCTGGTCCTTTCCATTTCTTTTGACCGCATTTGCATCTCCCTTGTCGTAGCACGAGAAGACACTAAGTTAGTTACCGGGGCGGCTCTTTATCAATGGCATCCATCCAACAAGAAACTTCATTTTTCGTTTCAAACCTTTCATCAACAAGAGCCAGGGCACCAAGTGGCCAGCCTTGCCTCAACGCATGTTTCAGCGACGATCCTGGGAGGAATCCGTCATTCGCGACCTTTTCATGAGATGAGGCGAAGACAGTTATGGTTAGTAAGAACCCAGATTGAATAGTCAATTGGCATCTGCCAAACCCCTTGCGAGTTGAACTAGCACCCAAGTCATGACTGGCAGTCCAGCACCATTCATCCACACCTTCTTTCATCGCCGACAAGCTTTGCCTCACTTGGATAACGGCTTAAGTGTCAAGCACGAGCCCAACGACTGTCTGTGCGCGGCTCCCGCCCTAGACACAAGCGCTTTCGATACATACACGGCACAGATAATGTCAGTGTGAGCACACCTCTTTGGCGTTTGGTTTGGTCTCCCAGCTCAAGGTCCTTGCCCAAAATATGACTCTAGTTGTTCTGACGTTCTTTACTCAAACGCTTGAGGCCGATACAATCGAGGCCCGGCCCGAGTTATTGGCGTAGCCAACCGAAACTCAGCCGTGCGATCTGTGGAGCAAGCCAGCTTTCCAGCCAACCACTTTATATTGCAACTGCGTACAGCTTGGTGGAAGCTGGCTGTTGCATATTGGTTTTACGGCCGCAAGGCTTCCTGCTTGGACTCAACCACAGACTCGTTTTTACGATGCTCCATTCCGTATTCTTCACGGGCCTTCGTTTGCTCCACGTATCTTCCGCTAACAATTGCCCGCCGGGAATATCCTGGGAAGTGACGATGAACTGGCGGTCAGGGAAGAAGGTTCAAGAAAAGAGGCTTGTCTAGAGAGGTGCGACACGGTCAGATACATACATACATACATACATACCCGGCGCTTCGTTGGGGTTGATACATGTTGGCAACTAACACCGACCTCGATGCTGAGCGCCTTGGGATCAACTTGCTGTTAGTTTCAAGGAACACTCCTTGTTACTTACGATTCGCTGAACACATATCATGCGACCGGTTGATGTTGCTTATGCACGTTGTTGTTCAAACACCAGAAGGCGGGTTGAAGTCTGAGGATGCATGCACGCGCGCAAGCTGGACAGTCCAAGGCATAGAATGACAACAACAATAAGCGATGGGCGAAAATATACGTTCATGACAGCATAAAACGTTGGAGCCATTGAGGGCCTCGATCCTCCTCAAAGCCTCAATTAGGCCAAATGGCTAGTCAACGCCTAATTGATCACGAGAACCAGCAAGTCCACAATCAACACCATTAACAACAGGATGGGCCATTGGAGGTTTGGTCTGGCAGCTTTGCACTTCTGTGTTCAAGCAGCCACTCGAAGGTGGAGAAGTTGTAACGATATTAAAGATGGCGTTACACGGGAGCCGTTGCTAGTGTGAGATGTCTACATGATGCAACAGTAGCGAACCGCTGCCCCGCAGGCTTCTCAGATCGAATATCGCCATAAAGTGTCTTCCTGCCATACTTGATGGACTGGGTGTTGCCATCATTGCAAATTATCATCAGTCTTACTCCTATAATAGGGCTTGGCTTTCGAGCCCTTCTGAGGGTGCCACGTCGTGTTCAGCCCGCAGCCAGATAACTTCCAGCAAGGATGGGTTTCCACCTCGATGGACGTTGTGAACTGGTGACCGCCACACGACCTCCACCTCGATGAAGAATTTTTTCTTCTATTCAATTCCACCTGCAGACAGTTGCAGTAACATGCTCTTTCTATTGGATCAAAGATTCGTTCTCCTAGTCTCAAATCACCGCTTCCTACTCTTCGCATGTCTTCTTAAGCTACAGGGGTGTGATGGAAAAGTGAGCTAGATCTACGGTCCAGGATCTTGGATGTCAGCTATTTCTCAGCACCAGGGACAGAGAAGTGGCTTGGTTCGTGTTATACTCGCAGCAGCTGAGTATGACGACGACTGGCATGAAGTGCTGGCCTGTCTGAAACACAGCCGAGCCGAGATGATAGTTTCTTTGGTTCGAATTTCAACAGTGAGGTCGACGACGGGACGCCGCAGTCGGGCAGCTGTTCTGCCCTCCAGTTTTCGGTGTCTGTGCCCAAACAAAGCAAATTTGCCTGTATTCGCTTGTCTCTCATTGATTCCTTTCCTTCACGGCTTCTTTTTTTACTCCATGCAATTTGTCACTTGCCAAAGTGAGCCCTTGAATAAGTGAAGGGGCCTATTTCGCGGTGGATTTCAAGCCACGCTAGTTTCCCCAATATCTTCCATACACATTTGGAGATTTATAGATGTGGCATTGCGGGTGCTGTTCGAACAGGCCCTGGAGTCCACTTTCCACCACGAACCAAGGCCGAGCTGTGTGTCAAGTGAGCTGCGGCGCATGTGTATGTCGTTCCTTCAGCCATCATCCAGCCCATCAGTGGGCCAGCTTATTGCCAGGGCTGGAATGACTGGACGCCTCAAAGGGTCTTACGCACATCACGCTACAGTGTTCCTGCGGGGACTTGAAGACAGAAATGGAGTCTGTAAACAGAGATTCGTGAACCGGGGGTATCCTGGATCTTAGATTCGCCTAGGCTTTGGTCAATGTCTCAGCACACCTCTGCCAAGGGTAGAATAATGGCTTCCGCTTGTCACTTGTGACGTGGATATCACCCATAGTACTCCGTATTGAGAGCGGAATTGGGCGTTTAAAAAATAATAATAAAATAAAAAATAAAATAAAAAAGTAAAGGTGACCAATACATCCATGCCTCTGTGCGTCATTCGCTTGGCTCACAGAACCGAACGTGCGGAGATTCAATGATTGGATAGCTGATGATGGAGAGAAACGACAGGACAGAATTGGGTAGTTACCAAGCAGATCAGGACATTTCAAGCAAGAGTCTTCTTAAATCGGTAACTTGCGACTTTCAGTATTGAAACGGCATACCAAACGCCGAACTACCTAAGGTACAGCCAAGAGTTCCTTAAGAAATTGAGTCAATCGATTCAACCCCCACCTCAACTAACTAGACTACCTACTTGACATGATTACTTTTTCCAAGCGGTGAGAGGCCTCGCCACATACCAAAGCAAGACCTAGAACGAAAAAAATATATTTCGACATCAAGACTTTGCAAGGTCTGCCCTTGACGTCAGGACTCCAAGGGGTTCAGAACGCACCAACCACGCCGATGTAAACATTTTCTTTCCGCCATACGTGAGTTCGGCAAACCAACCCCGCCATTTACTTCTACTTTAAACAACTCGATGTTGCGATCGACTTCCCGTCCAACTATTTATTGCGGCACACCAAGCGCGGAGGCAAGGAGTCTCTCTAATAGGCCTCTCAATCACGGCCGGGCCGGCCGGGACGAAAGAAAATGGCGAACAAGGCCGAGAGCTGCAAAAAAAACCAAAAAAAAAATACATATATTGTAGTTGCAAGAACTAAAGACCATAGATAGTGGATTCAAGAGGATTTGCTGCGAACCCTTGATGGGTGGTGTATATGACGTGTCATGAGGGGCATGAAATAGACGTCAGGGTAAAGCGTTTCATCCCGCCAAATTCCCCAGTTGTTTTCACGGCTACTTGCATCAGAATTCTGGCACAAATCAGATCCTAGCGCAAGTCGTGGAGTAACTTGCCCATCGTAGGCAAGCTTGTTGCCGCGTTTATTCCGACCAGGCACTGTCAGCCCTATACGCATTTATCAAAGCTCTTAGACACAGCTTGACGTGAAGAGAGCGTGCGTATATCTTATCTGGCATTTGGTAAACTTAATCGGAAGAGGCTTTAAGTAACAGATGATGCCAGACCACTAACAGTACGCTCGGACCTCTTGCAGCAAAACGAGCATTGTTGCATGTTCGCTGAGGCGCAGCGAGTGCTGAGTTGTCCCATCACTAACCACTCTGGAGCAGTACGGTTTCCGTCATCAACACTGTCTATAGGCATCGAGTATCATCATGTGCCAAGTAATCAAAATCAAGGGATGGGAGGGTAGACCAGGGTTACGGCTGTCAGGGATCAAACAAGACTGCCGACAACCCACGTTTTCCCGATGGCCTCGAACCGCGCACCGGTCTTCCTTGAGTGACACCAAATATCTGATGTACATTCGGCTGTTGTCGCGGGTATCTTCGCTTGCAGCATCGATATGGGGATGATCCATGTAAGCATGTCATTTGGTAAGGGATGGTTGGGGAACAAGAGCAACAGGTACAGACTCGGGAGGAGTGCTTTCACGGCGACGACGGCGGAAGACCGGGTTGGATAGAATCGAGATGCCGAGACTGTTCCAATGGTGCGAATGGCAGGTCCGGCGATCATGCATAGCACATATTAAAGGCTCTAAGAAGTTGATATAACAATCTTTCCAAGCGGACGGAACCGCGCGGAGCTCCGATGTAAGTCATCCGGCGGATGAGCTTGGCCGGTCCGGTCAACAGCGAAAACGCCGAGTTCTTCACATGAAGTTAGTACGGAATGCAAGGAACCGGCTTCCTAAGTGGATGACTTGTCGATTCAATAGAGTTTAAACTGCTGCGGATGGAGATGTAGGAGCGCTTTGACAGTGTTGAGACTTCCGAATAATATGCCAGCTGCTTGCCCAGGTCTGAGCTAATGCGGCTCACGGAACAGTTAGTGGTGTGTGGTTGATTCCTCCTACTGGCCCCTGCTGATCAGATCATGGCAGGGTACTACATCTTGAGGCCTAGTTGACAAGCTATCTCAGATCCATCCTACCAGTCAACAATCTGGCGCTGGCCTAAACCTTCTGAAACTGGGTCCTTGGGTGTATTTCAGAGGTGCAGATGCAGATTTGCATAGGATTTCATGCGTTAAGGGCTTAGAGTCGATTGCAAAGCTGATTGTGACACAGCCCTTGACTCCCGAACAGGAACAACTTGCGATACTATGCGGATGTTCCAGATTGGGTGCCAAGATGAACAACAATTGCTTTTTGTCTCTGATTCTGCCGGCAGCTGATGAGCTACATACCAGATTTGATGATGTATGCCTGTGCTGAATCCCTCCAATTTCCATTTTGGGGGAGGGATGCTTGTTCATGATGGACATTTTGCTTTTGGCCGAAAATCCGAGAACTACATTTGGCCTATCATAACATGCCAAGGACTAACCAGAGGCATGGTATCATGCATGCAGGTAATCATGTTCGCACTAAGGTTGTGTATAGTTACAGTACCTAGTAGTATTGGGCCCGGTTGTTTAGAGGAGTTGACGTTAAGTTCTTCCCGCCTCATATTTTAACGGACCAATCCCGTCTCGATCTGTATAGTTGAACCCCCCAGCAAGACGTGAGGTATATTATGATATATGATGTACATTCCGCATTGCGTAAGCCTTAGGTTTCGGCAGAAGGTGTTTTGTGGTTAGAATTGCTTCTTTTTTTATTCTTCCTTTTTATTTCCTTTTTTTCGAGCTTGCTTTTTACATGTTCCTTGCTGCTAGTTACCCTTAGCACATTTGTTGGTGTTTCTCGAACCCTGGACTGCATGATCAGAACCCCACCACACTCACTCAGGTCTGATCAATTCGTCGTTCCTGACCCAACAAAGACAGAGCTCATCTTCGTCCTTGGAAAAATCCCACTCTGACCCGCGGAATTTGTTACTTTGTTGTATCTACCGTAATTCTGAGTTGCGGCGCAGGCGTCTCGCAATAATTCTCTGACCGCCGATCCAAGCAAAACAAAGCAAGCAAAGCAACGTAACGAAAAGCACACCGAAATATCCCCCGCCTAAGCCAAAGCCAAATTCAACCCAATCCAACCCAACCCAACCTAATCTTTCCTTGCAGCAATCATGGCCGACGTTCCGCTTGTTGTCATCTCGGAGTTCGCGCAGTCAGAGCGTCGAATTACACCATCTTGGTCCATCTCTCAACTCAAAGGCAAGCTCGAGACTGTCACTGGTATCCCACCTGGCTGCCAGCGGCTCTCACTGAAGCCTACAGCTGGTGCAGAGGCTATCGCCATTGAGGCGGCTAATGAGGATGGCACCCACTTGTCCAACTTTCCCCTGGCCCCATATGCAGAGCTTCATGTAAGTCAGAGTGCATCATAGCATAGTACAGCACAGCACAGCACACCTTCTCCCCATTTGTCAACTACATTCCCATATCATGTTCCCTCGCCGAGATATTCTCGCTCCCTCCCATCTCCTCTGTTTGCGTTTGCCGCATTTTTGTCCACAGGTCGTCATGGTTCCCAAGTCCCTCCCTCTTCACCGGTGCTGAGCTGGCATTCAAGGAGTGGCGAGGGGGGGCCGAGCGGGAGAGGCGGTGGACATTGAGTTGTTGCCCTCCAGGACCAGAGGATCGTCATTCTTTAGCCCACATGGGGCCCAATCATGGCACCACCATAAACTTTTTTTACTCTCCAATACTTTGGATAAGGCTGACAGGGATCCAACCCGGCAGGTAATTGACACACGGCCTGCGGCCTCCCGGATTAACTTGAACGACACCTCGGGCGTCGACAAGTATGTCATGCCCGAGGAAGAGTACGAGAAAAAGACGGACTCTGTTTTGTCCTGGAAGAAGGCTCAGAAGCTAGGCCGATTCGATCCAGATGCCCCCAGCCACGAGCAGGCCAAGCTAAATGCTCTTGACCGCGAGGTTGCCACCCGGGGTATTGCTGTCGGCCGACGGTGTCGCGTTGGCGGTGAGGATACCAAGCGCGGCGTCATCCAGTACGTCGGTGAGGTAAAGGAGATCCCCGGCGGTCTCGGGTCCTGGGTGGGAGTTCAACTCGATGAACCCGTCGGCAAGAATGATGGTAGCATCGCTGGTACTCGATACTGGGGTGGGGCCTCAGAGCTCAAGCATGGTGTCTTTGTGAGGCCAGAGCGCGTTGAAGTAGGCGATTACCCGGCCCTTGATGACTTGGAGGATATGGAGGAGATTTAGATGTCTGGGAAAGGAGGCTCACCTCAGAGTTGTGAGTCTCTGGCGATGATTCACTGATACCCAAGAGACATGCCTGCTTGAGGGTTACACTTCTGGCAAAAAGAACTTAAAATCTGTTGAGTCTCTAAGAAAGTAGAATATTCCACATCGGGATTGATACACAGAGACTGGTGAATCAGCCAGGGGAAGTTATTATCGATATCACGATGAATACGACCTTTCCAGATACCCAACCACTAACCCAGATCCTACATGTCGAGTCTCACTTTACCTTTTGTGAAACATATTCTCCAAAAATTGATACTTTCTATCTCGGATTTCAGAACCTTGCATCTGTCGTACGCGATGGCTATAGCCTCCCCTGCATTCTTTGAGCAACGCGATTCCCAATCCGTGAATTCTTGCAGCAACAGCTCGGCAACTTTATTTTGACGACGATTATTGTTATATAACTTTATATCTACTTGCATGATACGGAAGAATGACTGTCGAATTTTTCTGGTCTTTTTGGGTGGAACGGTTGATTAGTTGCGCTGTGATGGGTGTGACATCTTGGGTGTATCAGCTTTGCATATCGATCTGATACGAAGTGTTGAGTAGACTGTACTTTGTAGAAACTATCCAGAATATTCTTTTTGTATCTTATCAAAATGCTTTGAGGATCCAACTGTCGTAGGCAAGAGCTGCAACAGTGACTATGAAGTTACGTGTCGAGATAGCATGATGATTGAAGTAAACACTGCAACACAACTCATACAACGCTGGGTTCCTTTTTTTTTTAACTCTATGTCTACTGAGAAAATTCAGTATAGAGGTCCTATACCTGATTCGCATGTTCCCAAGTTACGCGGAACTAACTTCTGTGTGAAAGTGGCATAATCTGGTTTGTGTCACTAATTGTGTGTCGTGATTAGCATCTCCAAAAGGCCATGAAACTGACTCAGGTTTCTTAACTACAAGTAAGGAATGATAATTCATATGGCCTCATACGAGTTTACTTACCCCTACTCGGACCCTGCATTTATAGAGTCTGGGGACTTTGGTCAATATCCTATAGAGTTAAAAGACGTCGTGAAAGCATGATGCAGGATGAGGTTAAGAGTTGCAGCAGATGTTTTAATCACTTATTCGACATTCTTTAACTACTTAATAACTCCTTCAATACCTTCTTGTTCATAAAAGCCCACCTCATTTCCAATACCTACTGGATAGTTTATCTCTTGATGGTGAGTTGTAGCGAGCTGGAAGTGGTGCACGCCGCCTTTTTTCAATATGATATGAGAGCTATGAATGATTTCGTATCTCCTTCCGAAATATATGACCGGGTATCATTGAAAGGGAAATGTTTGGCTGGCTCAAAGACTTTTGTAGGCTTTGTTTGTCTGTCTCATGAGTCGCACTTGAAGGGAAGGCTCTAAGTACCTATAGTATGTAGCCTTGACTTGGATGGAATATGACTGTGCACTTGCTATGGGTGTAACATGACATTTGTCAACTCCGAGTTTGTTGTTATACAGATGTCCAATGATCTATTTTCCATCTTATCCACTGGACATTTATCATCTCAGATGTATCCCGAGTCATACTTTGAACTGTATAACTGCGATTAGACTATCGCAGAGGTTCATATCTTCACCTGGTAGCTCAATGTCGTAGATGCCAGCTTTATAAGAGTTGTCCGATTCCATATGAATCGCTCTTTCGTGTCCTTGAGGCAAGCTGCTGCTAGCCAATAGGATGGCGTTTATATCAGAAACACAAATGAGATCCATAACCCTCGATGACCTTGCATAATTCTTCTGCTATCGTTTGAGATGAACAATAGGTAGGATGAAGTAGGCAGAAAGGAAATCCCAGGGAATGAATTGATATTAGGAGTGTTGAATCATCAGCGTAGAGTATAGAGTCCATCCATAAGATATTCAACGAGATTATTCTCACATCCTAATAAATGAACTAGTTGTGCTCTTAAATTTGTAATAATTCAGTATAGACTTTCCTCTCCCTGGCTCGCCGTTATTAATAGCCTTTACGGGTGTCTGTTTCATCAACCTGCAAAGTTTGATATGAGAAATGCACGTCTAGTTTTGAAAACACTTGACTAGAGGTATTTTCAACAGGAAACTTAGAATACAACTTTTATCAAGTCACCGCCAGTAAAAGATCTTACGAGAAATCCAGTTTTTCTTAAGCATTTTAACAATAATTATCCATTCGTGAAGGACACTGTCCTTATTCCCGATATTTCCATGCTGTAGGGTAACACCATTCAAAATGACTAATGATGCTGTTACCAAGATATCAGGCCAGCCCCTCACGCGACCGCGACGGCCGAGAACTTGGCTGACACAGACGTTTTAGTATCTCCGGAAGAAATGGATGTAACTCCAAACGATGCTAGCAGGATTTGACCGTTGCTATTATCTGGACTATAGCATCTATAAAGAGGATAAAGGGTTAGTAAGTGAAATAAAAAAAAGTTATCGGTTAATAAATAGACTATAACTGTACACAGGTACTGTAGGTACGGAACTATTCGATGACATCCATTGATTCACGGGCTGCTTCGTATTTCACGACGGGGCATTGAACGACTGCCAAGAATTGAAGTTGGCAGTAGTGAGCTCTTAGCGGCTTGGTTGTGGCAGAACGCTGTGTTTCCAGTGGTTGGAAGTTGCCGGTCCCCTTAGTTGTCGCTTGTCAGCGGGCGCTCGCAGGCACTATTTCGGTGTGGGATCCACCATCAGACAGACAGGAACCGACCGGACTGGACAGACCCATCATGAAAGGAAGGAAGGAAGGAAGGATGGGATCCATGAGATTTGAAGACTGATTCTGATTCTCCCCCTTCCATCTATTCCATTTACTTAATATCCGAACCTCAATCTAATACCATTCAACTCGTCTCATAGTACTCCGTCGAAATTAAATCGCTTCAATACGAATAACGGACGAGTCATCTGGTTTCACAGAGTCTTGCGACCGGCTCATGCTATCTAGAACAGAAATGTCGTCCTCCATCTAAACGTCGAATGGCGATGACTTCAATCGTGTCCATCGTATTCATATTCTCCCAGTAGCCGACAAAGCTTTGCGCATAGACACCAGGCCACTACTTAAGCCTCACCATCGGGCTTCGTTCGAGTCGAACGTGGTCATCCTCTCCTCTCCTCTCCTCCCTCAAAAACATCAATCATGAGATATCCGACGATAACTGGTGCAGGCGGGGTGGCTCTCTTCCTCTCCACCCTCGCCTGCGCACCTACGACTGTTCTTGCCGACGACATCGAAGTCTCTACACAGGCCGAACTTGTGACTCCCGACTGGGCCACAGCCGATGGCATGCAGCTCTCATTGTCAGCAAACCCTGGATTGCAACTTACCCTCATCCCTCTGACTCAAGAAATGGGGATAAACTCCACCACCAAGAAGGCTATCGAAGTGCGTCTATGTTCTTCATTACTTCGCATGAGAATGCTAATAATGTTTTCTTTTTTTTAAAAAAGATCATACAGTTCACGGGCAACATGATTGCGACAGATTCTTCGAATTACAACGAGGTAAATAGCCAAGATAATATTGCCTATTTATCATGCGACGACCCCAAAGACAACAATTTTCTCAGTCCCAATAAAATTCTCAATACATTAATGCAAGTCCGACCCAAAATCAAAGCGATAGTTCTCTATTCAACATCCAAAACATGGTGCTCTATCAACCCAAGTGCCAATCTTGATTATGCAAGTATCCTATCCATGGCGGACAATGGCGAGGCTACACAAGCTCTGAACTTGTTGAACGGAACCAGCCATGGTAAAATCGTCAAGGCTAGTGTTTTTGGCAACAATACAGACAACCCGTCACCGAATGACGAGAGTAAGGGGGGTGGCAACACGGCTGCTATGAGTGTCTTGTACGCTATCACTGGCCTCATCACCCTCCTCTTTTTGGTTATTATCACAACGGGTGCGGTCAGAGCCCACCGATACCCTGAAAGATACGGGCCACGAGGCGCACTTGGTGGCCGGCCGCGGCAGAGCAGAGCTAAGGGACTTGCTCGGGCTGTATTGGACACAATCCCGATCGTCAAATTTGGAAACCAGACACCAGCAAAACCAGATCCCGAATCTGAACTGGAAAACATGGAAGGGAACGACGCTGCCACACAGCGAACCGCATCGCGACTTAGTGAGGCCAGACCACCTGATGCGACTCCTGCAGCAGGTGGGGAGACCGATGCCGTATCAGCCGCGACTGCAGCTAGGGCGTCGTCATCTCCTGAGGGCGCTGAAGATGTGACAAGCGACCACTTAGGATGCTCTATTTGCACAGAAGACTTCAAGGTTGGCGAAGATGTTCGAGTCTTGCCTTGCAAGCATCAATACCATCCAGCATGTGTTGATCCATGGTTGATCAACGTGTCTGGCACGTGTCCATTATGGTAAGCTGCAACATTGACAAGTGGTGTGATCTTAAGGTGTACTAACTGTTTTGCAGTCGCTATGATCTCCGTCCAGGCAAGGGCCATTCATCTGGAGAAGAGGCTACCGGAGACTCTAGCTCACTGCCGCCACCTCTGGCGATGGAGGGTGCTGAGATCGACGCGCCTCAGTCATCGCATCGTAACCGCCTGTCTCGACTCTTTGATATAAACCGCCTCCGAGAAGGAACTGTTGAAGAGCAGATAGAAGCACTAAGGCAGATACGAGCGGAAACCAATGAAAGTAGCCGCCAGGAGACAACAGACGTGGCTGAAGCCGCTGATGGAGAATCTCAGGGTCAAAGTGCACGATTTGCGGCGAGGCTGCGGGATAGATTTCGCATCCGTACCCGCGCTCAAGCCAGCGAAGATCACGAAAGCCAGCGGGAAAGCTAGTGAGGAGCGAAGAAGCGTCGGCATTGAGATTACCGGCGATCTGGATGTAGGGCTGAAAGCTTGGGATCGAAAGCCTTTAGGCTTTATGTTTCTAAAGGGGCAACGTTGGGGGATTTCTGGCGCGCGTTTTTAAACTGCTGCAATGGAAGAAAAGAATGTTCTGGATCGGCGTTGGGACTAAGAAATGATGAATGGTTTTTGATTCGGACTGGCCGGGGAGCATGGCACGGCGTTTTTTACTTGGGCGATCGCACATGAAGGCTTTGTCACGATGATCGTGGCCGATGGTCAGTTTGGGCGACTGGTTTGATGGTATGGATGGATACCTCACATATGATACCTTTGATGATTTGTATACACCTACATGAAAGTAAAGCTCTGTAAAAGAGTATTGCGATCTACACACCAGCGAATTATATTTCGCTTTTACTGGTCAACGCTTTTTGACAAAGACCGGGCTATGAAGCTATTCTAACATTATGTGACATTATAACACTGTTCAAGCGCTTAGGCATTGCTGACGTACTTAAAGAAAGAAAGCTGGGCGGAAACCCTAGATTCTACTAGATTTAGAAAATATATAGGTAGTTGCTATGATATTTGATGCCCTATGAGCTTTATGCCCTATGCACTTTATGGAGGCCAATGGATAACGGCGTAGTTAATTGAACATGTACGGATCTAAATGAAGCTAGAATACTTCTGCCAAGGTTCAAGAAAATAAATAAAGATAAACGAAAAAGCATGACGGGTTCGCGGATTCTAGGAACTGGTCCTATTGGGGGACTTGATGATCGTGGCCATAAGCATTAATATTGATGCACACAGTACTTAGGATCTTGGTGGTCAGTCATGCCCGGTTCTCTGGATGTTTAATTGCCGCTGCGGCTTGACGCCTTGCAGAACGGCAAAAGGGTTGGTTGTCAAAACGACGTCACTGAAGAGAATTCAGGCATCTCAGTGATTGCGAGACTTACGATAAAGGCGTTGATTTGTGACAGTGGCTGTCGTGTTTCTGGCTCCATGTTTCACAGAAAGAATACCTATTTATGATGCAATAAAGATGTAAGAACCACTTCACTCCATAGATACAAATAACTCGTTTGGATTTCATTGCAGAGTTCCCATCAAAGGTTGCACTGGACGTCACTTAGACACGGGAAATAAGTGATCAGATATAAATAAGGCTGCTAATATCAAATGAGCTTAATTTCTTTTTCCGAGCCGCATCTAGACCAAGGATAGTGGTGTGTAAACAGTACATAAGGCATCTCTCAGTACAAGATAGAGTCTAAGTGTCGGGTTATTTCTGACATGATGATATAAAATAAGCTTTGGGCTATCGACACTAAAGATCAAGGGTGTCGAGATCGACCAATCCTGACAACCGTTATCAAGCACAGGGCCACAGGCCATATTCATGGTCTGTAGCATGTATCCGTGCTGATCGTTGAGGGCTGAAGAACTCCTGAATCTAGAGAGTGGCAATTCCGCTTTTTGACCCGTGCTCGAGTTTCATCATCAATTGTAAAACTTGTAGGAAAGGTCTTTGATATTGACAGATATCTCGAGTTATTTGCCACTGTGTTGAACAAACATCGGAGAGTTGTTTTTGGTGGTCCGGGGATCAACTGAGCCAGATCTCTGGTGAAACTCACCCGCCACAATACTCTCACTGGGTCTGCAGTTCTTGCCGTGTCACACGAACGCTACATTTCTTGTCCTTAATTTATCAGAGGTCGACCAATCTCGAGTCGAGGACCCTTCTGGACTGTGTTACTCCGTAAAGGGACTTATAATGGGACCACGTCAGGGGGGGCAGTCAAGGATGTTGATCGATTCCGGGGATGGATAGCAGATCGGATCTAGCCGGGCCTACAGTACACCAACAATAAAGGGAACAATCATAGGGAAGTGATACTCGGTAGAAAGGAGTTGTCTGTTTAATTTGGGAGATGAGAGAAAGAAAAAAACGAGTACCCAGATTAGTAGGCTAAAGAGACCTTACTCAGAATGGCGCAGGGACGAGACTCTGTCGACTAAGGTACAAGGGTACTTTGCCATCACAGTAACTGTATCCGGACAGTAAACCTTCCTTGCAGGCATCGCAGTTTTTCGCGGTTCCCTATACTAATCAAGGGCTGTCATGAGGAAGAAGGTCCTTTCTAGCGTTGAGATGGAAGTCGCTCCCTTAGAACAACCGCTTCCTTTTTCGTTTAGCCTGCGCAAGTAGAGATAATGTCTGAGCCCTTACACCTAGATACAGTTACAGCTTCAATTTTCCGTCCCGCAACATCAGTGCACCCACTACAGGTCTACAACCAATACAAGCCACCATCGATCGACAGGACCGAACGGGGATACTCTTCCGTGTTGCCGGGATCGATCTATCGCTATCATCCAGTCAGTGCGCACTCAATGCGCAACGTTCAGCCTATATCACGGAAATGAGCACATCAATAATGGCTTGCAATACCCGAAGAAAGATCTAGCTTTAAATATGTTCGATCTGCTTATACCCATTTGTCGCCTGCCATCGAACTCATACCCGAAATTGGTCGGTCAGGTTTCAACTCCAGTCCCCTTTCCACCCATCCCATAGCCCTGTCAATGAGAAGCATGCCGCACGGCGCCTCAGCAGCCCTCCACAAGCCCCCGGTATAGTAACCAAATGGAAAAGAAGAATATCGGCCATCTGGGTTAATCTTGAGACTCAGCATTCCTCAGTCTCAGTGTCATAACCAATTAAGAAAAGTTGCAAGGACTTCTAGAACATCCACCGAAAGAAGGATTATTGATCATCATCACCTTAATGCTGATGAGAACCAAGCCTCTGTTATCTATTCCAATAATTTCAAGGGATTTCTGATTTGACTTACTTATCTTCAACCACCACAAATACAATAACTTTAGTTTATCTACGCCAAGATCTAAGTCTAGTCACTTGGCAATGAGCGACATACCTACCTTGTGACAGGAAATCAGTTCAGGTATTCGGATCCTCCGCTGCTATCCCAAACCATTTCCCGATACCCACAGACAATATCCCGCATCGTACCCCCGACCACTACCGTCAGCGGCTCATCCAGTAACGAAAGCGCCGTGCTAACCTTCCTGCAGGTTCATTCTCCAATGATTGGTTTTATTCCTGTTGAATTCTTGGCTTCTAAACCTTCTACGCATCAGTCTCTTGACTGGACATCAGATCCTTGCCCATGGGCCCAACGGTCATGTTGATCAATATCATCCCTTGTACACTGCGGTGAACCAAGAGCTTTCCTGTATTGTGTCTAGCTGTTACCCGCTTATGTCCGGATCGAGTCCTGTTCACAGGGGCCCATGAGAGGGTTTCAAGACATTGGCTCGGCTGAGCTAAAGACGCCTAGTTTCCAAGCTCCTGGGTATGTAAGTCACCAGCAAGACGAGCAGAGGTCTGAGGCTTCCACCCGGGAGGGTGTGTTAGCTTGATCTTTCTGTCCTTATAGCCACAACTTGTGCTTTGACTTGCTCTAACTTGTCTTGTCTCTCTTCAAAAGCTTCGCATCTGCTCTTATTTTACCTCCTCCTTTTCTTTAACTACCACACCGCGCATCTCTCAGCCGGTGTCTCAAAACCACACTCACCATCCTTGATCAAATATTAAAGATCTATCCACTCCCTCCCTGGAATTAAAGAATCTGAACTCATCTATCTCCATCTTATCGGCTGTCCTCGAAGATTACATCTTATTCCGAAGAAACTCGACACGATCAGATATGGCTCCGCAACCTTCTCTCGAGCCTCGCACGGCACACATCCCGAAGCCTGTTCCCATCGGCGGGAATTTTATGTCCGTCATTGTTTCTCTTTCTGCTGCTTCAGTATTGTCAATCTTCCTTTGTGAGTCTCTCCATAAGCCTGGCCTTGTTGACTATTGGGAACTAACATTGGCGGTTGATAAGTCCAAAGGATTACTGCAGTTAGGTCTTGGTCAAGGTTGCCATTCATTGCTTGGCGTAAGTCTCTCTGTTTTGTACAGGATGGTATCTAGGTGACTAAATTCGTAACAGTCGTCCTCGTCATCTACTTTGACTCTTACGGTTTTGTGTTCGTTTCGGCAGTACTCCAACAAGTCTTCGGCCTCAATACCAGCTTTAACATTTGCCATGGGGCTATTCTACTTTGCTTGGTCTGCTATGTAACGACAAAGATTGTGAGTGCTGCCTGCGGCTTTATCGCAGAAGATATTTACTGACACACAATAGCTTATATATGTCTTCCTTGTTGAGAAAGCAGTGAGTGATGTCGCATTGGGTAAAAAGTTGGTAATAAACCTAACAATCTCCAGCATGTTATTCGAAGCTCTACAACACGCAGAAGAAACTCATGGCTATACCTGTTCAACATGATCACTCTCCTTGGTGGTTACGGAGTGGTTGCCATTCTCAACTTCATCTAGTAGGTCCTTACAAGCACACGTTGTCTCTTTCACAGGCTTACCAGCATGTCACCAGCCGCATTGCCAGAATTGTCAAGGGAGAGTGTTACATTGGCATGGAGCCCATCTCTATGATTCCTCTTATCGCCTTCGATGCTGTTGTTAATGTCTATCTAACAGTCCTTTTCCTCATTCCTCTCAAAAGTAAGTTGCCGGGTGGGTGGAAATGAAAACACAAGATACTAATAGAGTTTCAGATCTCTATTCGTTCAAGAACATTCCAAAGTCCCATGCCAACTCTCGCCTTCGCAACGTTGCCTTCCGCACTTTTGTTGGTGCCTGCTGCACCTTGACAAGCAGCATAGTGTAATAGCTTAGAAAATGCAGCGAACTTTGGAACTTGAGGCTAATCTGAATGCAGAAACTTGACCGTGCTAATGGTTCTCAACGGCGAGCCCGGATGGGTTTGTCTCATGTGCTGCAATAGCGATAGTACGTCCAGCCGAAAATGTACCTGAAAGTCTGTCTCACTAACAAATTCCAGTTCTCTTTTCGGCTATCGTTGTTCAATGGGTCACCTCTCGAGATAACGCTGGTTCTTCCAGCCAGCCGGCCTCGGCCGCTGTTACGGATGGCAGCTACATTGGTAGAGGTGGCCCATCAGCTCATGCAAGAAGCTCCATGCATCCCTCGAACCTCCCTGACACTGCTCGCGATGCCGACGATGAGATTTCCCTCGTTGGCCCCACTAGCTCAACCGATGAAGCCGGTTTCGAGATGACCAAGGTTCATTCAGGAGTCAGCAGTGGTGTTATTGTTACAACGACCATCCACAGTCAGAGCAGACCAACAGCCGAGCGAAATGAGAGTAGCGACGTTGATGATGATATCGAAGTTGGATCAGGAGGGGACTTCCCAGCGAGGGCAGTAGCCTTCGCCCCCGGCCATACTGAACTCCCCGAACCACCGCGAACACGAATTCAAGGTGGTAGCAGGCAGCATCGTTCAAAGACACCATCATTCTCGCGCCCGATGAGTAGATAAACCTACAACACGGAGTGGATACAACAATAGGGATGCTTTTGAAACTATGCTCAAAGGGATACGGCGTTCACAGGCTATTTGGACAAGTACAGGAGTTTCTAGGACTATTTGAAAAGGGCGGGAACTGCTAGGGAGAACCAGACTAAGGAGAGTTTGCGGATTTGACTCCTTCAGGGCGGAGTTCTGAAGTTAATTAATGCGTTGCTACATCTATCGCGCGACTGCAGGGTACGCCATATAGAATTTATAAAAAGAAAGGCTAATTTAAAGAAGTCTTGAGAATAATTATAATGAAAATTACATAATTTATTTAATCTTGTATATTAGTTTCAATTAAACCGCTGAACAATACGCCACGCTTAAGTTACTCAAAGCCACCACCTCCCACTTTATGCTTCACTACCATCCAGCCTGTGCCCTTGACTTCGCAAGACCAGGCGAATATCGCCAAGCTGTTTAGACAAAGGCTCTGCTCTGGATGTTTTTGCCGCAGGGATGATAATAATGACGGCAGAAACCAGTATGCCTAGTCTGTATGCAATAAAAAGGTTATAAGGCTTATAAGAGAAGGCAATTTATGTGGATATATATGTAATAGGGCCGTTAGATGCAGCAGTATTGTTTTGCCTGTAAGATATATTAACTAAGCTTTAACTAGAAGAATTATATCAGTGCACTTATAATAAATTTGGGCTATTAAAAAGACTTATTGTAGTATTTGAAAATAGTTGTTCTAATGCATCAGACATGGAAATATTCCTAATTATCGATATTCGCGGTTTTTAATAATAATTCGTTGGGGGAGCTTCATTCGCGTCTCGCACCCTTTGCAACTCTCAGGTCTCTATGAGAACAGAACTCGTTATCTGCGTTTGCATGGTACGCATGCCTCCGTAGTGCGATACCTGCAGATTCCCAAGCAGCAGCTTTCCTAGGGCATCCATGATCACTATATAAGCAGTGGCAGTCATGGTTTGACTTTTGCACATGTCTGACGAGCTGTGGAGGATGTCACGAGACGACACTCCGTTCAGCCTCTTAGACCTGTAAGTAATATGCTACTGGCTGTTGTTGAATGTGAAGTTGGCGGCATAGGACGAATTGTAGAGCTGGCACTCGATGGATTTGTTGACCCGGCCGCTCAAAGGATCCGCCACGACAACATAGAGCTTGGCCGTGCCATCGCTCACCTTGTCATAGTTCGGCACCGCCGAAAGTAGAGAATCATTCACTACACCATTCAATCCTGCAATGGTATAGTCTGTCGGTATCTCCCAGCCAAGTCTATCACTTGGGACAAACCCAGCATGACGGAAGAAGGTGTCATCCTGAGTGCTATTTTTCATGGTTCGACTGATAGCCTCTGCAAGAGAGGCGTTTTCAGGTTTATCGCATTCGATTTTCGGGCCGTAAATGTTGACGGAATATAAAGAGTTAGGAAAGGGTGCTGGAATAGGTAGGGTGGAGCCTTAAGATGCCACTGCTAAGAGATTTCTTAAGACATAGGTCGAGGGAGTATAATACCAGGCTCCACCAGCTAAAGCAATATAAGCCCAATTAAGGATATTAAGGTAGTCAGGAAGCGGAATAGGAGCGTTAATAGCTGTTATATTTAGATATAGAGAGACGTAGACGCTTAGCGTAGCCGGAGTGACAACTGCAATCAGGGGAAGTGCCCTTTTGAAAGAAATATAAGTTCAGTAGAGATACTTTAAGATCTTATATAAGGAATTATATATCCTACCAAGCTATCATAGCTACTGCAGCAAGTGCTAGCGCAGCCGTCCAGAGCTCCAAAGTAGTAAAGTCCTAAGCATTATGCAAAAGGCCAAAAAGTAAGTTTACTCCCTTAATAGTGGCAGGTTTAGATCTTAAGGTTCGCCATAATATCTACATATATACAAACCTAACAGCCGCCGATAACGAGGCTCTTATTAGAAACGTAATGCCAGTACCGACACAGAGATATCACTCCTGCTGGCTTAAGATGCCGATGATTTTTCCGTTTAAGTATTCGTAGTAGAGATAATGACCGATGGCAAGCAATAGTCCTAAGAGCAGACTACCAGTCATAAGGATTGGGGTCAACTTATGGCTTGCCATGTTGTGGTTATGTGGCAAGACTGTAATAAGCCAGTCCTTGCTGCATGGAGGGAGTCCTTTATGTATTGTACAAGGTTGTGATGCCCGCGGCTCGAATGCTAAGTATTTAATAAAGATGCCAAAGAGAGAAGGGTAATATTAAGCGAAATCTCGCCAAGTTTATATATGCTGTTTTCTGCTTTATATATATATATATATGTTCTTTACTCTGGAGACCGCAACCTACCCGCCAGGTCAGCGCTTGAGACCAGCGCTTAGGCAATATGTATGTAATACTACATTGCAGGGTCTACCAGGCATAACATAGCCAAAAGGCCTATCATGGCTCGATATTTCTTATGTCGTTGGTTTGATATATCGCGTATTTGCACCTCTCCTCTTTTAATATAGTATTGTGCATCAGAATGATGATTATCCGTTCTTGTCAAAAAAGCACTCACCTCGTCTTATCGAGTCTACCGCCGTCCCCAGGAACGAAACATGCTGATCTCCCATCCTGCGCTTGATCGTAGGTTGGTCAGTTCAGATGTCAAGCCTTTGCACCATGAAACATAACAACATGGTTCTGCATATCGCTCGTTAACGCGGTAGACATACACGCCCATTCACAGCATTGCACAATAGTTGAGCAGCTGGATTGGTGTTTATTGTCATCGTAGCTCGTAGATGTATGTGCACGCTTAAAGAAGTCTATGAAACTGCTTAGATCAGGAAATGTTCTATTTGCAAAGCCTCCTTTTTTGTTATATCCAGTAATTGATGATGATAATAAAAAGGTAGGTAGGTTAACCGTTAAATAAATGGATGCTCGGGGCCACAGAATATGTACATAAGTCAAGAAGCGCCATCCTTGAACCAAAAATGTTTGTCCTCCCTCCCGAAATACAATTTTCAATGGTTGGGTATTTCCCTAGCGAGTGTACAAGAAGTTTTAAAACGGACTGGAGTAGTCATCTACCATCAAGCTTAAGCAGAGGCGTAGACCTTGCCGGAGCCGCTGAGCTGGCTGTTGCTGGACATGAGATAACCAGTCTCGAGCTTGAAGTATGAGTAGGCATGAAGGTAGTCGAGGGCCTCGAGCTTGGGGATGGTCTCCTCGAGCCAACTGTTGAGAACATCGGCAGGAGTACCAGCAAGGTCAGTAGGACCGAACTCAGTGAGCCAGATGGGCTTGCCTTCGCAGGCCTCGTGGGCAGCCTTGAGGTGGTCGAAAAGAGTGCTGGCGTACTGGAGATCAGAATACCAGTGGACGTTGCAGAAGTCAAACTTGCACTCGCCATTGCACTCAGAGATCCAGCTCTTGAGCCATGCAAGACCCTTATTAGGCTCACCGCTGTTGGTGACGGAAGGAGCACCAATGAGAGCCTTACCGGAATAGGGGTTGAGATATTGCTGGTGAAGCTGAACGGCCTCAGTAGTAGTCAAACCGGCCTGTTCTGGAATGTCAGGCTCGTTGAAGCTGAATATAGCCGGAGCACCATTGTCGAGGGCCTTGGCACAGTAGTCGTCGAAGGTACTGGTAAAGATGGGGTCGTTCTTCAAGAGGGTGGGGATGAAGGTGAGAGCGTTGAAACCTTTAGTATCGGCCTCCCAACTATAACCCCAGCCACAGTCCTTGCACTCTTGGGCAAAAGTATTGGCAAGGGCGCCGTTGTTGTAGGCGAGACCACGCTTGTGGGAAAGGCCAGAGGGAGCGCCAGAAGAACCGCCGGACTTAGCAGCCTTGGACTGGGTCTTCTCCTTAATGGCAGGCTTGGGGACAGCAGCGGCGTCCTCCTTTTTGGGCTGAGCGGGCTTATAGGCAGGCTTAGCAGCTTGAGAGGGCTTGGCGACCTTGATGATAGTAGTGGGCTGGGCGGGAGCGGGAGCGGGAGCAGCAGGAGCCTCGGGATGGGAAGCAGCGGCGGGCTGGGTAGCAGCAGGAGGAGCGCCGCCAGGGCCGTAGTAGTTGTTCTCCCAAGAGACGACCTGGCCGTTGATGGTGGCAGTAATCCATTCACCACGCTTCTGGGCGTGCTGCTGGTGAGCGTGGCGGTGGCCGAGGGCAAGAGCCGGCTCAAGAAGAGCGGCGGTAGCGGTAAGGATGGTGAGCTTGTTGGCGATCATCTTGACTGATGTCCGTAAAGATCGTTGAAACCCGGTGTGTTGTCGTGACTGAAGTCGACTTTTGTAATGAATGTGGATTTGATATTCGGGTTGATCACTGTCGGGATGACGAGGTGAAAGCAACGAAAGATCGAGGGTTTAGGATGGTAGTTGTAGTTATGTGATCGGCACGGCCGAATAGGGAGTGTGGATATATGCGATCTATCAAAGATGTAAGGCAACGCAAATAAGGAAGGGCGACGACTAGTCGAGACGAGGTTTGAAAACACGGACGGTTATTGACGAGATGAAGGAGAGAAAGGGTTTAAGAGGATTTAAAGAACAAGGGACTCCTCGTAACTGATGGATAGGGCAGGCAAGCCAAGTGGTGTGGTTTATAGTATACATGATCCATCAGTACTTGTGGTGAAGCGTACTGGAATGTATCTTTTGCCTGCTGATGATTGTTGGAGATACCCGAATCTTCACCTGACATCCGGTATCTTTGTTTCCAAGTTTGGCAGAGAAGGCCCCCACCGGCGCTATCGAGAGCCTCCACTGCAGGGGCGGGTTTGAGGCGCCTTTGGTGGATTCAGGTGAAATGCTTGGAGACATTATGACATCCTATTGGACAAAGATCTGTTCCTGGCGCCGTACGTTAAGTGGATCCTTCGCCGGGTACACCAGCCCTGGCGAAGAGCGGGTCATATGTCAGGGGCACCCGTGTAGCTGACGCCTCAGGTAGCATCAAAGCGTACTCATTGGACGACCTGGCATCCATCTCAGAACCTAAATGATAAGTCGTCACGACTGACTCTGAGAGACAAGGGTCAACGTGGCAGTGGATGCACAACCATTCACACACACTCACTCAATTGTACTTGAACTGAAACAGCCATAAGCTGCGCTATTTCGTCCGGCCTGGGACTACTGCAGGTTCTTTCTGCAGGAACGGAACACACACAAAAACGAACGAGGAAACAAAAGAACAAAAGACCGCAAACGGCCAATTGAGATGGGATATTTGGAGCTTTTGCTGCAATGCCAACCCGTCCGCCCCAATTCCTGACTCAACGACGATCCCACAACAAGCTTCTGATATCCACCATGGTATAAAAAACTAAACGGTCCCGAGAGATTAAGCCAAGACAGCAAGAACACGACCGAATTTACTGCCGGCACTTATCCTTCTGTTGGGTTCGAGAACGACTAACGCCCACTACTTCCAGCTGCTATCGAACGAGAGCGTCTTCGCCAATATTGGCCTAACGATCCTACCCAGGGTGCCCTGTAGCGGTCCATAGCTTGTGCTGATGCGATTCTTACCCTAGCAAGCCCAGCCAGCTTCACGAATGCAAGGCCGGAGGTTATCGACCACCACCAGCTTTGCATCACCATCACATGGCTTCTCGCCATTCCAATTCCATCACGCCGCGATGCACGATTAGCATCAGATGATGATGCCAACACGACAACAACTATGACCGACAACGCACAGCGCTCAACAAGACGCACAAACCCAAATGTCTTGGCTTTTTACAGCATCCCAACCTCTTGGGACGACCTGAAGCCATTGTCCAAGGGCCACGTCGGCTGCTAAACCCGATTCTCACTTAGCATCCGCCGCGTGAAACATCACCCGAAATTACATCCGCAGCCACGGTAGGGGGCCACCGCGCGTACCACTATCTCCCTTGTCAATATCTAGACAAGCTGTTAGCCGGGATTCCGGATCGGATTTTCATCGCTGCCCACAATGGATGGACGCTGCAAACGGAACGAAGACATGGTTGAGCCATTTTTGGCACAAAAAGCTTGGTTCTCGATTCTCATGGTGTGGCAGGGTTGTCACTGATCCCCACTAGAGACATTGGAACAGAAAGAAAAAAACTCAATGCCGGATTTTGCTGCTTTGATTCAGATCTGCGCAATCTTTTCTGTTCTTGTGGCGGTTTTTGCGTTGACTTTGCATGGCGAGAGGGTTGCATTTCCTGCACTTATCCTTATGTTGGGCAGGTCAGTAAGCACAAAGAACACTTCTTGCTTTGTGCAAGTTATCTGCCGCGGACAATTTCTTCGGCTTGGCACCTAAACTATTGACATGTGGCGGACAAGCTGACGTGTTGCAATCAATGCCGTCTCTTGGCTTCTTTGTGCAACTTTCTTTATCTAATCTCGCCAACGAGTGCTGGGATCCTTGAGTCGGGTTGTTTATTCATGTCCGAAGTCCATGTAAACACAACAAACCAGTCTCTCAAGCGACGAGCTGCTGCTTGTATGGAAGTTCATGATTCAGCCCATAAGTTATGGGCCTATGGGGCTCTCATCTCATCTCACGAGGGTTGCTTGGGGTGTGTCCCTGGCGTCTACCAATCTCATGAGCTTTTTATAGGTCGTGCTTGAACCTGGCTCTCTCCATTCACTGAGAAACCGGCATTGCGGAGTCTGGGGTCATGATTCGATACATTGATGCGTTCTGGAGATATCCAATCTCTGAGTACGATGCATGAAGCGGTATGTTGATATAATCTTGTCTATACGAACGCTCGGGGATGTGGTCAGACTGGAGACCCACGGAAGATGCGGGATGTCATTGATATGGATGGGCACGTCACGAATTGGTCGGTAATAACGAGAATGACAAGTCTTTGGGGTCGAAGAGGCCTCCTTAAAAAGAAGCAACTTGCTCGGCATCTTGAGTGAAAATGTGAGATATGATTGGCGTGTTTCCTATGGATGAAATTGTAAAAAGTCTGGTACTTGCCTTGCCTGGTCCAGGGTAGGCCCTTTCGGTTTGCTGGCTTGATATTGGTATCCATATTGCATTGTCTATCATATAAATCAAAATCAAAGAGCTTCAAACAGTGGTCATATTCAGTACACTCATACTTGATCGATTCTAGCTGTACTGTACCTTACTCTGTCTCTCGGCTTTCCTTGACGTGTTGTGGTGTTTGAAGTGGATATGGTCAATGAATGGCTGTGACCTGAGACTCAATGGGTTAGTTAGCCAACCTGCGACGATGGAACGAAACAGGCCAGCGCTTTAAAATAAATGCATGCTCCTGTAACATAGCCCCAGAGTTCAGGTGAACTAATGACACGATCGACGCTAGGGTGCATTGCCAATCGCGATATTTGCAGAACCGCCCACGATGGGAAATGAGGTGAAGTACTAGAGGACGATCGCTGCCGCGCGCTTGTTATTCCCGTGACTGGGCTAATCAAAAGGCGACGCTTGTTTATTTAAAGACATTATGTGTCTGATCAGGTGAATTATATTGAATTTGTTCTTGAGTTATCTATGGGCCGCTGTTCCTTTAAGACTTGGACGTTTCCGGGGCAAAGTTAAATGTTAACAACACTCAACTGGATATCAAACTGGGGCCCCGCAATAAAGGGGTTTGACAGCCCGTCGAGAGCTTATTAAGAGTTATCGTACAAAAAGTCACTGTTGTCATGGCCATCCCATTATTGGGCATCGAGTGAAAATCGTTCTTGTACTGCACAGCCTCTTTCATTATCAACTACCAAATCATATAAAGTCAAGTTATATAGTCGCAGCTGATCATACAAGACAACTAACAATACCGACTCCCAATCTGGGATGATAATGCGAGAAAATCGGCGGAATGATGACCCGCCATTCCGCCCAGTTAATTAGGGACAAACTGCCATTGCAGCGAATGACAGAACACAATGTTCAGCTAGTTGTGGCAGAGTTCAAGTCGCTTGATAGGATCGTCCATATGTACCAAGCTCCAGCACGTGACAATGGCAGATGCTGATTCGCTCATGCTGCTATGAGGAGGCTATTGAGCACTTGATACCGCACGAGTCTTGTGGCAGGCTTACAGAACTTGATCTTTTCAAGTTCAGAATGTTAAACCAAAGCAACAAGTTGGAAACCGAGCAAGACCAAGTTTCGAATGAAAATTCCATACTCGACCTTCATCGCTTGCACCTCTAGCAACTTATAAGAGCTACAAGAAGCAACATCCCACCATGGATATAACTGAGGACTTCACACCGGGAATGTTATCATTCACTGATCAATCTGACTTCGACTACGGTGCATTCCTTCAGGATGCCAATATCAGCTTCGGCGAGGGTGTGCAGAACCAACAGCAACCGCCATCAGACTCCTCGGACAAAGCTACCCCGCCAAGTACAACATCTGGATCCAGCAGCGAGCTAGTTGCTCGAACTTCTCGGCCTTCTGCTCAGAAACAAAGACTTGAAAGGAGAGGCCATACCAAGAGCCGAAGAGGATGCTACAACTGCAAGAGGCGACGTATCAAGGTAGAGTTCCTGCGTGCCCCTTTCTCTATTCAAGGTCTAACACCCAAGAAGTGCCAGGAGACTCGCCCTGCATGTGGTCATTGTACCAAGACTGGTCTTAACTGTGAATATCCATCCATGCCCCAGATTACACATCAAGTGCGTATCAGACAAGACTGGATTTTCATACCAAGCTGACCATAGTCCCAGCCACATCACCAAATTCCTCTCTTTAGTCTACAGGATATGCGTTTCTTCCAGCACTTTTTAACACAGTGCTATCCTCATCATCCATTGAAACAAGAAGATATCTGGACCCATGAAATTCCCTGCATTGCGCATAACGTATAGCTCCTCAAATACAACGTAGCTCAGTACTAATGGTTCCAGCACGAGTACCTCATGCACGCAATCCTTGGCTTCTCAGCATCTGAACTCATGAGAAATGACCCAAGTGTAGTTTCATCGGCCATGAACCACCGCATCAAGGCCATCAAAGCGATTAAGAAACGCCTGGCGGAGACCAACAGGAGCTCGCTGGAATACGAAGAGGCAAATGCCATGGTAGCTACATGTTTCGCTTTGACGTTCCAGTCAGTGAGTCTCGAAGACGGACTTGCCGAATACTTGACCTTCATCAGAGGTATCATGATAGTGGGGATGCAGATGATGTTCCGTGGTATTAAGCCGATATTCGAGAATCTGCTGGAGCAGCAGCAAGACGCCCTACTTGAGCCCCTTATGCAAGGCCTCCCGCTCATTCCACAAGGTTACACGGATTCTGCAATAGAAGCTCTAGCGAACCTGAGGTCATTGTGCACAAAGCCAGTCGAGATTGAGTATCACCAGCATCTGGTGGCTATAGCTGAGAAGCTCTATGTCAACTCTTGGGATGGTCAGTTTTTTTCTATTTAAAGACCGCCGACAACTTCTTAACTCTATACTACAGCATACAAAGCGTACACGGCACAGTATGGCTGGTGGATGTTGCTACCACATGAGACGTTCCAATCTCTCATCGATCCGGACAACCAAGTTATGATGCTCCTTCACTCACACTGGGTTGGTATCAACGAAGTCATGGTTCCAATTAACGGACAGGAGAAGAATGTATCAGAGAAGTATCCACCCCAACGTGATGGTCAACCAGATCTCGACCCTGGTTTCGGTCGATGGCTAAAATATCTCAATGCCAATATCGACCTTGAGCATCAGATTTACAACCAATGGCCGATGTGGGTTGAAGAGAAATTGGATCGAGATATTACTTTCTTTGGAAGGACTGCATAATCATGTTGGAAGAGAGAAAATAGATAAGGGGTTGGTGGAATTGGATAGTCAAGCGTGGCGTCTTAGGGGAAAGTGATTCCATATCTAAACTTTTCAAGATCGAAATAAACTATTTTTAGGAAGACAATATCGTCAAGAGCTTCAACACATGATGGCGGCTATGCTATATCGGTCATGTTTTGAGAAATATAGTGTAAATTCCGATCAACGTCAATGGGGGCTACCTATGTTTCGATACCATTATAATCGGGCAACACGATTACCCTGCGCCCCTCCATCTCGTCCCCTAGTTTCGACACTGCCCCAGCAAAGCCCCCACTATTGAATCTCGCATTCATCGTATTCCACGAAATTGGATCCAGTGTGGGGTGATCATCATCGAATAAACCAATCATAGCTGAGAATGTCACAGGGCTGAAAGATGCCTTGGGCTGTCGTTGAGGAATATGACGCCGTATTCTTCGGGTTTCGCGAAGATACAAACTTAGATTGGAAGATAGAGACAGAAAAGGATGAGCTTCATAAGTATATAAATCCCTTGAGTTGATCCACGAGATTTTAGAGTCAATATCTAAGCAAGACTGATACGACCTACTTCTTATACATTGCTATATTTTCGAAGTAATTCAATATCTCTCGAGACGAGAAAATGTCTACAAAAACCCAAATAGTCTCACCTCCAGTCGCGAAGCCAAATAGTCGCTCCTTTGAGTACTTGAATCCACCCCCCGATTACCAGACCACACAAGGCATAGAGCTATCCAGACTCTCTCCAGCAGCATCCTCTACAAACTCTCTGCCCGAGTACACAGCACCGTATGATAGCAATACTGGAGGACCGTCTTCTACAGCATCGGAATTTTACCCTACGAAACAACTCCAGATCCAAGCTGCAGGGTTTCCACTCATCAGCCTTCCCCTCCCGCCGCAGCCAGATCCCATCTACGTCTTCGGCGTCACGCCGACATGTGATCTCGATGAAGCCGAATATGTGTCTATACGACCAGCTCGGAATTCAGGTTCTTGTTTCTTAGCTCGAGCCAACGACCCTACTCAAGCACCGCTCTGCACAACGACATACCGCTTCGGCCCTGGCAACCCCCCCATAATCCGTCTCTTTGTGAATGAAACTTCTCAAGATAAACACTCGGAGGAGATCGAGATCGGCTGCAAGGGGTTGTTTACCCGCAGTACAGTCATGCGCACACATCTGGGCACTTTCGAATGGCGATACAGTTCCCGTGCTGAACGTCGAGCTGCACAAACCTCTGTCGGGGAAGAAGTCGATTGTCTCCTTATTCTCGACCAAGTTATGAAAGTAGCACTTGAAGGAGGAAAGCAACAAGAGAGAAGAAGGAAGATCGGGCAATTCGTGCGTAGCAGTGAACTGCGTACTCCAGGTTCCAGGAGGTGCACTGCTGGAAATGGTGGACGACTGATGCTTGATTTGCGTGAGTGGATGGACAGAAAGAATGAAGGGATTGAGATGGAGATTCTAGCTGTCGCGAGCTGTATATCTATGATGAAGAAGGAGGTGGATAGGCGGAGGGCGCACCAGGCGATGGTGATCATGGGCGGAGCTTCAGGTGGTCCCTAGATGTTGTAGATGAGATTGACAGGAGACTGATACCAATGATGATATACTTGTACATTTAAGTTATTGCAATGAAGTTTGAGTTTGGTATAGATAAATTCTTGTCATATATGTCCATAATGGGAATTCTCAAAGATGCCCGTTTCCCTCTATTTGGGATACCTACTCCTGTACATCAGGAACTGCAGTCTTGTCTCTTGGTCCCAGCTCGAGAACCTCTGTTGACGGAATCTGGCTCTTCTCCTTCAAATTCGCGTTCTCAAGATCCTTTTTACTGCACTTGCACTTGTACCGTACCGAACATCCCTGTTTCTCACCGATGAATGGGTCACTGCGACATGATTTACCGATCAGCTCTAGCAACAGCACCCATACGCTCAGACCAAGAGTTATGGATATGAGATTTAGTGAGTTAAGACTCTTGGCCATCGGTAGGAGAAACAACATGAGACAGACAAGAAGTCGGTTAGCCATCCGTGTCTTCTTGGATAAGCGTCGAGTTGCTGGGTGACGATGCTCGTGGGTAACGGCAATGACACCCATGAAGAACAAAGCAACTGCAAGACCCTGACAGTAGAAGAAACGGATTCCCTCAGCCATCTCGGGATCTGATCGTTCGATATAGTGATCGGTTAAATGCTCAGGGTTGGCATCTGGAGTATCAGCTATCCAAACGAGCTTGGACAGCCCAGCAGATGCAAGAATATAGCCCATAATGAAAGGGAGGTGAGCGTAGTGCCATATGGAAGCTCTGGATGTTAACAAAAACCCACAAGAAATTGGACAGGCAACTAACAAGATATCACAGAGCGTCGAATTGCGTGTGTGTTGATGTTGCCGCCGTCGACATCAAAATAGATCCAGTTAAAGACGAATGCCTGGCAAAGTCCAAGAACTGCCTTGCCAAGAAAGACATCGACAGTATATCCTCCATGGCTCTGGAACATAGGTCCCATAACAGAATATCCAAAAACTAAGGAGACGAAGGCATTGGTTCGTTCTACTCGATGCTCAATGTTGACAGCAGGGAAGAACTCAAAAATGCTGGAGAGATATTTGACAAGCTTTGTGTTGCGCCCAGCTGTTCGGCCGTATTGGAATATCGCGGTGAGAATGCTTTGACCGCACATATCCAAAGCAATGGCAATCCAGATAAGTGCGAGACGAGATGGCATCTCGACATGGATACTGGCGATCCATAGAGCTGCAGGGATAATAATGTTGATGGCTTGACAGAACATAACGCCTCGAACCATGGGCAGCAAGTATCCGGTTGACAAGAAATGGAAAACACCTCGGAATCGAGCAGCGAGATAGAAGGAAACAAGCATGGTGTATGTATTGTGCTCGCCAGGGTAAAAGGCATAAGTCATGTTAGTTGAAAATCCTAAGAGACATGCAATCTCAAAGAGAATTTCCAGTCGAGTAAAGACGTCGTCCGTCTCAAACCAACTCATGATCAATGTTATGTCGGACCAGATTTTCCACGACATGATAAACGTGATTGTAAAGCGCAGCAGCTCTTTACCGGTCGGTTCTGCCCAGACATGCTCGCCGTTGACATGGATGATGCCGACATAGAGAAGATCAAAGAAGAGCTCAATGGCCATGATCTCGGTATTTTCTGAAGCTCGCCATAGAAGACCTTTATGAAACCATTGCTTCACAACCGGTTTCTTGAAGAGCTTGATGGTCTCGCCCAATCGAGGCTGGCCACCTGAACCAACTGATAGAGTATCGGAAGCAGACATGTTGGAGGAGTCAGCACCAGGAGAAGGGTCATCGTCATCATAAGTTCGCAGCTCAGCACCATATCCAAATTTATCGAAATTGGAATTCAGACCTGATGTGTTTGTAGAAAGTCGATCCAGGTGGCCGTTGACAACATCGAGTTGACTCTGTATTTCTTCCCACTCATCA
Organism: Fusarium anguioides; assembly: GCA_012977745.1. Lineage (NCBI taxonomy): Eukaryota > Fungi > Ascomycota > Sordariomycetes > Hypocreales > Nectriaceae > Fusarium > Fusarium anguioides. Next base: position 82,883 of record JAALXK010000061.1, read on the forward strand.
AAGGCAGGCCCATGCCGTTGTCGAAAGTGGGCACGTCGACTTTCATGGTGATCCCGTGTTTCTCTTAAATATTTGCAGTGTTCAGGTGATCCATGTATGACAACCTCTACTTGAATATCACCCCTGTTTCCATGTGCCTCACGTAAAGATTCGAGGTCTTCGGGGAGGGAGGCAACGATCTTTTTGCCATTAGGCAGAAAAAACTCCTGGGGTTGCCGGCGCCGAGTAGATGGAATGAATGACATTTGATCACAACTGATTGAACTTGTAGCGTCAAGAAAGAGAATAGAGAATCATTATATGAGAAGGAGCTGAAAAGCCAAGCTGCAAGATAAGCAGCACAGAGCCAATGGTCTCAGCTTATTGGGCGGTTGACTATGTCTCCCCCTGTTAATCTGATGCCGCTATTATTGGCTTTTGATGATGTGTCTCACGCCTTATTTGATAGATCCCCGCCGTTGAAGCTGCACAACCACAAGGGTCGCTATTGAGATAAGCATAAGTGCTGAGTTTAAGCTTAAAAAGGTGAGTAGTCATCGTGACTAAGTGATTAAAAATATTCGGATTATGTTCAAGCACCATGCTTGATATGAAGAATATGAGAGTACCTATCACGAAGGATCGAGCTAGCCTGACGGGAGAAATTAGTTAGATCCAGGCACGCAAGGGTCTTCCCGCTCTAGGGGATGATAAGAATACGAAATTCGCATAAGGACCAACAAGAGGTTGAAGTCCATTTATTGAAGGTATAGAGAGCTCAGAGAGATATAAAGCTAATTATCGTAAAGATCATCATAAATTATTGTATACAAACTAATTACCCATGAAAGTATAATACCGCCAAAGAACAAATTCATATTCTCTTGACTGAGGCTCTTACACCCACCAAGATCCAACGCTTTGAATCACGTGATGCACCAAAACGTTCGGCTGTTTCCCGGCTGGCACAAGGTTCTGCCTAAGGCTACCAATACTAGCTCTGCTGTCACCCGGTAATTCGGAGCAAAGATTCAGCAGCCATCACCAACTACCAAAACCAATCCCTCCCAATTCATCCTCCAACACCGCCAAAATGACTGCTGCGTGGAGAGCTGCTGGTCTTACGTACGTCAATTGAACCCTCAGATACCGCCGATTCCAATATTCTCATCCCGAGCGATCTACCGAAGCACTAAGAAGCTAACAATTCCTTCCGATAGCTACAACCGCTACCTGGCCATCGCCGCCCGCGTTGTCCGCCGAAGCTTGAAGGAGGATAAGAGAATTGTTGCCGAGCGCCGAGGCGAGATGGACCTGCGATTCGCCAAGTGGCAGGTAAGGCGACATGGAACCTGAAAGGGAATCGAAAAAGCGACACAAACTAACATGTAATTACCTCAACAGAACGGCAAGCAGGGTGAGCCCCAGAACCTCGCCGCTGCCAACGCCGCTGCCGCCGTCGAGAACGCTGCTTAAGCAGATCGATCTGACTTGGAGATGATTGCGCGTGGGATAATGGAAGCGTGGCGCCCGAAGGGGGTTGCTCGGCTCATATGAGATGGACTTGTTCACCAAGCGCTTGCCGACTGCGTACACCTAGAGCCACTGTATCATAATGATTGTTGCATTGTATCAATCAAATCAAAACTACGACTGCAATTGAGGAGCAAGAAAGGAATTGATGGTGAATTGGGATGTTGTGCTGTAATAACTCGACTGTGATGATGATCGCGGTGGGATATCCGCATCTCAACTTTCTGCCACCCGACTACCGCCGAAATAAGTACGGCTCTCCACTAAAGGTCTACCTATGACTGTCAACGCACATGATCAGTTTACAAAGGTAACTCCTGCCGTAATTTCTATCATAAACTCATGTTAGCCTTTGGGATCGCGCATCGCTTTAAATAGTATCTGAACTCAAATTTGATCATACATTGTCCACTCAGTGTACATAGTAGTTAGTGGATCCATCGTCATCGTTGGAGATATCGTCCTATCTCCCTTCTCACAACTATCCTCAACCAACATCTAATTTTGTGCTCAGCAGTAACACCAACGCACACAAACTGGTGCACCTCAACATTAATTTCTAATGCAATAACTTGTCGCTTCATTTGGTCGACATGGACGACGCTGGTAATGGAATTCCTGATGGTGGGTACCCAACAATGCCTTACCCTTAGGTGCCGTCCGTGATGTCGTCAAAGTCTGACTGAGAGCACAGATATCGCGAGACTATCGCTGGATCAGCAATATGAACAACCACCTCCGCCGCCACCGGATATCACGACCGCGGGAGTCATTTCTGTAGATATCACTGATAAATTCTCAGAAGCCGTTAAGAGTAAGTTTGTGTCACAGTCATTTCTTCCTTCATGACCCCGCCATTGACTGACTCTCACCAGCTCTCGGGCCCGGTCAGCTCGTCAAGGATGACTTCTTTACGCTATTTGAGTCCGTTGCGGCTCTCGAGGTGAGATTCTTGTGAAGATGAAATGCTCTGAGACTGATAGACATAGATTATGGACCCCAAAATGGATAGTGGTTGTGTGGAATCTCCAGATGAGCTTGAGGAGCTCTACGATGTCACACGACCACTGCTCCCAGAAGAGGTATTGGGTATCATAGACCAACTTCTCTGTCATGAGGTAGGAATGGTAATTATTTATCAGTAACCAAAGCTAACCTGTCTCTCAAGATGGCCTGGCATCAAGGATATCCTCTTTCACAAACCTTGTTCACTAGTGTTTACGCTGAAGCCCTTCTGACACCCAAACCACGAACTGTTGAGGAAGCTCGATTCGATCGCAACGCCCCAGCTGGCACCTCTGGGCAATTCAAAATGTTGGAAATTCTGAGGGCGTACTGCCTCGGATTGCTGAAAGCCTGTGGCTATGTCAATGAGCGGATCAGATCAGAGCATTATTACGAGGTGAGCATGATCTTCTTTTGTTGCAATTTGCTCCGATTTAGCTAACAGATATCGAAGGAAGAGGATTTTGTCACTAACACTTACAGCCGCTCCCTCCTCGCAGACATACACCCCCAGGAAATTCAGCAGACTATTCAAGAAGCAAGACACCTACTCAGCACATTGAGCAACGATATAAGCGATGATCTGCGAGAGGCGCTTGACCAGCGTCTACAACTAAGATCATACTTCCTTCAGGCGACAGAATGTCCCAAGCATGTAAGGGAGCCTGAAGTTGCACGAAAGCCATGGCTTGAAGGCCTCGAAATTATTCCAGCCATCAAATCATCCCACACCTTGGGACGGCCCGTTGACGAAGCCTCCAGCGCCAAGCTTCAACGGAAACTTGCTAGCACAATGCCCCCAAGACCAATTGTGCAGTTGAAATTCGAAGACGCCTTTGGCCACCTACTGAGACTATTTAAAGACGGCGCGGAACTCATTGATGTGTTAAACTACGCTGATTCTCAGAGTCTACAGGTAGGAAAAGAACAACCTTGAAGAGTGTAAAATACTGACAATACTCAGACTTTTGTCGCTCACTTCCAGGCCAAGAAGCCTCAACCGCTGGTATTCGTACGAACTCTACTGCAGACTTTCCTTTTTAACGAGATGGAAGTCCTAGGCACAATGAGCATTCGTCAGATAATGGATGATGACTTCTCCATCATGACAATGCCAGCCAGCGCTCAGCTTGACCGCAACAACGATGAGATCGAATTTCCCCAAGATCCGCGGGTTATTGTCGCCCAGCAAATGGAACTTTTTCGACAAAGAGCGGCGCAGCCATTTCTGGATATTTTTAGGACCTTTTGTCAGAACAGATGTCGTGTGCGGCGTACGCTCTGTCATACCATTAGGGACTGGGAAACCCTTCAGGTGGACGCTGAAGAGATCGATCAAATTATCCAGGTGAAGTTGAATGAGAAGCCGATGAGGCAATTCTCAGGCGGGAATGCTCAGCCTATGGAGACATACTCCCTCCCGTTGTCTTCTTGGACGTATCTGTACAAGATTCGCCAGATGGAATGGATCGTACAACTTGGCTTTGAGCTGGAGGTTTACCAACCAGACGAACTCGCCGGCATGTATTGGTATCTCAACTACCTCGCTAAATGGAGAGTGCAGCACACAGAAAGGATCAAGGCCTTCATCGTCCGAAAGGTTGAGGAGTCTCGCGGATCCTCTCAGCCTCGGAATCCTGCCGTGGATCGCCAACTTGAGCGATCCCTTGCCTTTATTCGGCTTATGCTTCTGGATGCTGCTGTCACATGGGAATTATCAGATGCGCTATCATGTCTCTACACTGCTCTCCTACGGCTGAAGCTGGTCAAGGTTCCCCCAAGGCCGTATAGTAACAACGAGTTCCGCTTCGACCTGCGCATGAGACCATTTGCTCCGATTGGTCTACCACCCCTTCCCAGCTTCCAAGAATTTACACTGGGGACTACACAGCCAGAATCATCCACCATGGAAATTCTTCAATACGCTGAGAGAGCTCTGAAGGGCGCCAAACAAGGACTTGAGGCTTTAAGCAAGTTGTCTGCTGCGGAATCGTTTTCAGTTGGCTCTCACGACAAGTGGGTTACATCCAAGAAGAACGCGCTGAAAGCATGCATTGCAACGGGACTCGCAATCACGACAGTGCTGAAAGCATCGTCCAGAGATGCGAGTGACTTGAAGATCAAAGTTGAGGTACCGATTCCGGATAAGTGTTACCATGACTGGTGGATTGTGCCGCGTCTAGTTCCTGTCTGAGAGTTGTTGAAGGATACCCCATAGGTAAGGACAAAATGAACTAAAATTGAGTCTCATGTGTATCAAAGCTACAATAGAACATTTGGGTATCCAAATGAGAGTTAAATTCTCTTCCAACATTCCCTGTTGCCTGCCTTGGCTTCAAAATCAAAAAGACATGAACCAAAACTATAAAAAACAACGCCATTCCATCGTGACAGACAATTCCAAAAAAAGATAAGAACCGAATGCATCCTCACCGCAAATGCTTTTCGATAATCGGGAAGAGATGTTGAAAATGATTGGAGATCTCCAATACTAGGTCTGATAACAAGAACAGGCCCAGTGAGACCAACGCTCAAGCTAGCTCAAGCGGCAACACGACGTCGAGCAGCCTGGGCCATTCGGAGACGGACAGTTTGCTCATAAAGGACGTCCTTGAAGGCGAAGAGGAGAGCAGCAGTGAGGACACTCTGGGTGACCTTGGGGCCGATACCTGTTGACTATGATTAGTGCATTTGATAAACAAAAGGATAGTGATCCAAGACCTACCTCGGTAGAGACCAGAGTAACCACTCTCACGAACGATGCGACGAAGAGCGCTGAAAGAACCCTCCTTCTTGCCCTCGCTCTGGACGTGCATCTGAGACTTGACGGTGATATAAGGATAGGTAATGGCGGTGGCAAATAGCTTGCCTAGAGCACCAAGGAAGAAGGCGACAGTAGGAGTCACCTTGCGGCGCTTCTCGACTGTGTTCTTCAGCTGTTCGAAAAGGGTATACTGAAGAATGGGGTTAATAACGAGAACGAGAGCCGGGATGACACCGGCGAAGAGGGCCTGAGGACCCTCGTTCTTAAGGAGCAGCAACAGAGTGCCGATGGTGCTGGGAGCCTTGGCAGGCTTAGAAGACTCGCCGGCCTCGACATCTCCCTTCTTTTGCTGGCGAGTGGTGACGCGGGTGTTGACAACCCAGATAGGGTTGGTGATAATAACAGTGGCGGAACCAGCGATAGCACCAGCAATCATGGACTCGACAGTGGTGAGCTTGGCGCCAGCGCGACCGGCCTTAGCAGCGGCCTTCTCAAAGAAACCGCGGGTCCATTCGTACCAGTAGTAGTAAACAAAGTTGGTGATGCTGATGCCGAAGAGGGCCGAGTTAATACCGGCGTAGAGACCAGAGATACCCTCGCGAGCGATGATGTTGCCAACAGCCTCACTGAACTTGCTCTCAGCCTTCTTGGACTCGACCTGGGCACGTGTAGAAAGGGTGATAAGAGGATAGCTGAGGCATTGTCAGCGAATTTGCAATGCGTCATTGGGGTATTTACAATCCTTACGTCAGGATCATGGACAGGAGACCACCTCCAGCACCAGCAAGAGCGTGAGCGACATTGTCGTTTTGAGGAATGGCTTGAGTTTCAGGCGCTGTGTCAATTACTACCTTGTTAGGAGCGATCTCGACCTTTGTTACGGGTGAGTCGATCTGAGGAGTTGTCTCCTTTTCGGCGTTGTCTGACATGATGCTGTTGTAGATGTATATAAGTATTTAAGCTTAAGCGAGACTCGTGTAAGCGATGTTGATGGACTGGACTGAATTGAATTGAATGGAAACGGACGGGGGATGCACAATAACTAAAAACCTGGGGAAGGGGAGCTTACAAGTCGCGCGGGGCCGTGCTCGATTATAGATAAATAGGTAATTACCTAGGCAAGTAAATATTTAATGGAGGGAGAGAACTATCTCGGGATCGGCAATGCTTGACTCGAGAGCTAGAGGACCTCTAGAGGTATGGACTGTACCCAAGGGACTGTAGGGAGTAGCCCCCCTAAATATACCGTACCGAGGTCGGGACGGGAGTTGATACCGAGTAAAACTTCCCTAAAAGTCGGTTTCTGTTCCGCATCTGAAAGTGAGGTCACTTCCCTGCATGTGATGTGGGGAAAAGGAACAAGGTCTTGGGCCGGTGACTCGAGATCTTTACCGTGTGAAGCTAAGCCTAGTTGGGGCACTCGATTACAGACTTGTTAGGCAAGCTTCGGAATTAAGGAGAAACAAAAGATGCGGGCCAAGACTTCACCTTTGTCTCCACTTACCACATTGAGTTCAAAGTAAACACGCCGCCACGTCTACCCCTGGTCAAAATCCAACGCACACCGCGGGTTGGCTTTGGCTTTGGCGTTACAACGGTAGTGCACGCATGTAACCACTTACTTTGGATTGTATTTTGCATTTTGCATTTTACATTCCATGAATGAATAACACAAAAACCATTCGTCAATGCGAGGGCGCAAAAGTTTAGGCGTTGACAACGACTCTTTCTCGGTCCGCTGGCACTCAGTGGCCGATGTGAACACGCCCAGAGCGGATATTATGTCGTCGCCAGATCCTCTTAACGATACCGTTGATCAGCCGCCGAGTACTATGCCTCCCCCATCAACCGCCCGCCGCATTGTACGTAGCAGTCAACGGTCCAGCCGATTCTCCTCCGTGGGAATGGGAACTTCTCCTAGGAAACAGACTTTCGAACTCGAGGTTGGAGATAATAAGGCGCCCCAGAAATTACTAGTTACGGTTGAGACCGAAGAACCAACCGTGACTGCAGGCCCAAGTAGCGCACGACGAAAACTATTCCAAGACAGCCCTTCCCTACCGATTTCACGACGCAGGGAAATGGCGACAACGACGACTGTGCCTTTAAAGGGCGCCATCGACGACGAGATGGGCGACCCCAACGCGACTCCAAGAAAGCGAGGCCGACCTCGAAAAACAAATGGGACACCGCTGCCTGGCGCAGGAACAAAGAGAAAGGGAACACCCATAGGCGAAAGCCCTCGACGGCGACAACGCACGACAAAAGATATAGACACACCAAATAAACCTGGAAATAGCGCGCAACCGACTCCAGGGACAAAAAGACGAGGTCGACCACCAAAGAATCGCCCTGTGGAGCCGCCAAATGATATTGGAAACGAGCAAAATACGGATGATTCACCAGAACCCCTTAACGAGATCGAAGTTGCTGGTGATACATCCGATCTTCCCCCTCTTCGCGCCGACGATTCGCAAGCCGACAATGATGTGACTTTGATCATTACGCCCTCGGAGGCTGAGGCCAACCAGTTACGCGCAAATCGGACCGCGAATAATAGCGCGACTGCACAGCAATCAGAACCCGACTCGGATATTTGGATGGCAACATTGGACGATGAACCAACCCCACGCCCTCCAAGTCGCGCGAATCAAGATGTACCCGCTCCTTCAGGCCCAGATCACGGATCCGGAGACGGTTCCTCGGATTTTGGAGATTATAGTTATGGGCCTGCTGGAAGTGACGTATCGTCTGTTGACGAGCCACAAAGTGATATTCGGCCTGGAAATGAGGACACTATCGCGGCAGGCGAAGATTTCAGCATGATTTTTATGGACTCGCTGCCCTCTTTACAAGCTAGTTTGCGCAGTTCCGTACAACAAATCGCCGAAAATGACATTGGTGAAGAGACTAGTGAGATTATTAACAATACCCTGGAAACTCTACGGCAATCTTGGCAGAGTCAAGACAGGCCCGATGCGAACAAGGAGACCACAGAACAAGAAAAGGACAGTCAAGGGCCGACAGAACCTCAAGAGCAACTTCGACGGTCAACCATTCGACCGCCTATGACCTTCTCACCTAATCGCGGCTTGTCGTCCATATGGCGCCAGACTCCTAGAAGGATTGGCTCTTCGCCTTTGCGACATCAAGTACTAAAGTCGAATGCGCGGGATAACCCGGATGCTGAATACCGTGGGTCTCCACTGCGGCAGGACTTGACAGAACTTGAAACCGATGATTCAAATCTATATGAGGATTCCTTCTCAGAAATTCCCGATGCTGTGCTTGAGGCAGCTACTCCATGTCGCCCTCGAGGGGCTACCAGAAACTCGCCAGCAGAGAGAGGGGACATCGAGATGGAAGACGCGGATCTTATCCAGTTTGAGGAAACTCCTAAACCACCAAAATTCCAAGAAGAACAGCAAGAGCTTACGGAGCAAGAGGGGCAGCAAGAACAAGAACAGCAAGAGATTGAACCACCGATTACTTCTAGTGTAGGCGTGGGCTCTCGTTCTGATGGAAGACGTCTTCCTACCCCTGACGACACACCTCCAAATACTGATCTGGGAAGCGACAATGCCCAAAAGTCTACTAGCGGATCGCAACACTCAACCAGATCTCCTTCATCCAGAGTTTCATCTCAAAGGAACTCATCACCTGAACTATCAACCCGAGTCCAGGGACAATCTGAAATTATAGAGGAGGCTGTTGATGACCAGGCTGTCGAAGTCGCAGATGAAGTTTCCGACAAAAATATCGTTGAGGTTGTTGAGGCCGATGATGAGCCAGCCAACGAGGACAATGATTTTGCTATGGATTCAGTTATTATTTCGGAACCAGATGACCATTCTGATCCGGACGACGAACCTGCTGAAGAGACCGCCATGGAAGACCATGTCGAAGAGGAACCTGAACAGGTGGAAGAGATGCCTCAAGTCGTTGTACCCCAAGAACCCCGTTTGTCTCTGGAAATCGAAAGTCAGCAACCAGAGGTGACGCCCATGAACCAACTGACATCGCCCATTCAAGAACCTCAATCGTTGCCTGAGGTAGCGCCGGAGAGGGTCAGACGTCCTACACTATCCCCGATCGTTAGGGCAGGACGTGCTTTGCAGAGCGTCACATCGGATCCTCCTTCACCAGAAGCCCGCGATAACCATCTTCGAAGCCCTTTCAGGCGATCTGCTTCTAGAGAGCTTGGACGAAGGGAGCCTCAGACCAATCGACGTACGAGCGCCAGCCCTGGGAAGTCGCGTGCTTTCCATGAAGCTGCCCAGATCCCTCAAGCCAACGAAGTTTACGACGATCCATTTGGAAAAGACAATAGGCATACAGGTCAGGCAAGCTTCATGGAAGCTCTTGAGAGAAGGAGCAGCGTTGGCTCATCGCCACGCCATCGCCGAACGATGTCCAGAGAATCTGCAGCGAGCTCAATGCATTTTCAGGCTCCTAGTGAGGGTGGAATGAGCTGGGTAGAAAGGGAAGGCCCCATCAGTGACAATCTTCGTGGAGATGTTCCTCTTGAGGCTTTTGCACGATCAACAAATAGGCCTCGGACTGCTACTCAGGACCAACCTGACGGAACGATGGACGATGCAGGTGACGAAACTGAAGACGCGGGCGATGATATGGACTTATGGGAGTTTGAGGCACAAAGATCCAGCCCTCAAGCAGCCCCGAAGCCGTCCACAAAGAGAAAGTCTGAGTCACCTGTTCAGAGACGGAGTAATCTGCCCAACACTTGGCGGAGACAGACCAACAGGGGAACACAACGGCCTCCAATTGAGCACAAGACAAGGAGCGAAATCGACGAGAACGATGAGCATATGGAAGTCGAGGACGCACCTCAGCCAGATGCCGTGGGGATTACCCAAGACGAGCCGTCTCAAGCAGAAGAGTACTCTCTTGTTACCCAAAAGGAGGCTGCTCAAGACACAAGCAAGGCCCCGACCACGGCAAAGGCGAATCGGTTCGACCTTTCGAGTTTCTTCTCTTCCCCAGCAGCATTCCCAGGAATGTTGGCTGACAAACTCTCTCCTCTGAAGAAATCTGTCTTCGGGGCGCGATCAAACGAAACTGAGACTGAGCCTACGGAAACGGAAAATACACTACCGACAAGCTCCATGTTCCCTCAATTGCCACAGCAGGAGCTAGTGCCTCGGGGACAGCCAAGGGCTGGTTTCTTCTCCCCTATTCGTCCTACTCAGCCATTGATAGAACGAGAGCCATCAGAGGAGGCAGAGAATGACGAGCATTCGAGATCAGACTCAAGGTCCAATATGTCATCGCCTGGCCGACGCTCCGCATCATCTTCAAGACACGAAGAGCACGATACCTCCCTGCAAGAGGTGTCTGAGCAAAGGACTGAAAGTGAACAGCAAGAAGAACTCGATGAGGAGGGAACAGAGATACTTGAAGAAGAACCAGAAGAGGCCCAGCCAGAAGATCCGTTGCCTTCGGTGCCTCAGAAGATGAACTTCACTCCTCAACGCCGAAAACCCAACGAGTCTTTCTTTAAAGCTTCAACTCAGGCTGCTCCCCCCGCTCCCGCCCCCAATCCT